>CATIWK010195809.1:0-10999 GCA_949634005.1 Mallotus japonicus
CAATGTATATCTGTAACTCTAGAGCTGTTACTTCATTGTTGTATATATATACTTAAATATAATGACAATCAATTTATCCTTTACTGCATATTCTGAGTTGCTTGATTCTAATGGTTTTAAATTTCAAAAATTTTTAGATCTAAAAAAAATATTTTTAAAATGTTTTTAAAAAAATCATTTCTATAAACTTAAATTTTTTAAAACAATTCAAAAACTTCATAAATATTTATTTTGAAAGTAATTTGAACAATTGCATTTTTATTTGAGTTAATTTTATTAATTAACGTTAAAGTTAAACTCTTATTTGATTTTTAGGACTTAATTGTAACAATTCTTTGAAAAAGGGTCCAATTGTAATACCCTGAATTTTATTATAAATTTATAAAATTTAAGTATGAGATTTGCACTGCTAATAAAGCTTTATTAATTTAAATAAATATTATTTAGTGAAATTCACTTTGATTATTTATATTAAATAATATTTTAATGTTTTAAAGATATTAGTTAGTACATTTTAAATACACATTATTATTCTAGTATATATATATATATATATATACATTAAATATGTGTGTGTATTAAATATATATACACATTATAATATATGTGGTGGAGGAATTTTTAAAATTTATTATTATTATTATTATCATTATTATTATTATTATAAAAAATAAAAAATATATACAAAACACTCTCTCTCCCCAAAATTTTCTTTCTTCTCTCCCTTTTTCTTCTTTTTCTTCTTCTTCTTCATTTCGGTCTGCCCCTGTCACTGCGCCTCCCACCTAGCACCACCAACCAGCCACCGTCTAGTCATCTGCCACCGCCGAACAACTGCCAGTAGAGTCGTGCCACTACCAGCAGTCGACGAAGCTCCTCCTCCCCGTGTTTTCTTCTCGGCGGCAGCTCCTTCTTGCCTCATCGGAGTCCATTTTCCAGCGTCATTCCAGCGATTCTTGAGCTGCAATTCTTATTCCTTCCCTTAACTCCAATTCTTCTTAAGGTTAGTCATGTTAACAACTTCTTTCCTAGCTCTATTTGTGTAGTTAGTTAGTTTTTAGTTTTGGTTTTGTGAGTTTTAGTTAGAATTAGCTTAGTTCATGTTAGATTAGTGTTTAGGGGACTAAATGTAGTGTATATGCTTAATTTTTACAAATTTTCTGAATTTATTTTAATTATTTAAGTTAATTTATGAAACTTTGATTTTGTGATTAATTGTGTAAATTGATTTTAATTTGATGTTTATTAGTTTATTTGATAACTAATTTAATTGTTATTTAAATTTCTAAGTTAGTATAATTTTTAGAAATTATTTGTGAATTAATTGAATTTATAGAGTATATATATACATATTTATATATGTTTGAGTTTAATTGATTTTTGATAGATTTTAGTTAAAAATAATATGTATATTGTTAATTTTAATTAATAGAAGTATAAATTTAATTTTATTAACTAAGTTAGTAATTAAGTATATTTTGTGGATTTTAAATTAATTTTCCGGAAATATATATATATAAAAGTGTTGTAGTATTTCATAAATTGGTTGATTTAATGATATTAAGTGAGTTTAATGTTAGTTATTATGTCTTAAAGGATATTTAAATTAAATGTAGTGTTAAAATAATTTTTAGAAATTTATTTCCTATTTATAAGTTATTATTAGAATTTTCTATATATTATGCAAATATTGAGTTTGATTAGTGTTTTTAAACTTAATTTGATTATTAGTTATTTTTATGTTTTATTAAATAAATTGAGTAATTACTTGTGTATATTGTGAATTTATACTATAACATAAGATTTTGGGTTTATTGAGAAAATTCTAATTATAAATTAGAATTTTAAATAATTAGTTATGATATTTTACTTAAGTACTTTATCATGTATTAAAGATATTTATAGTAATCAATTATTGATTTTATGGAATAATAATATTGTTTTGATTTAAATGTTAGTAAACTATGTAAATTTTGAAAATAGGTTTTTTTTATATAAATGAATTATAATTTTGGATTTTATTGCCTATTTTGGAAATAATAGCTCTTATGTTTTATTTGGTAAATAAATTAAATTGTAGTATTTAAATAAGATTTTATAAGTTATTTATGAATTTTTTTAACTATTATACTGTATTATTTATTTTATTTTGTGTATTGTGGTTCTCGGTTGGGCAATTGTGTAGTTCGGGGCCCAACCCGAGATTTGGAGATGAGACCGATATTTGAAGTGTTTTTCTTTGCAGGAATGACTTTACTTCGGTAGAGAGATGTCTGTTTTACAGAGGAGACTCTGCTGAATTTTCGGTAAATTTCTCGTAAAACGTGACATCGAGTCGAGTTTAGTAGAGTCGTCTTTTAATCGAGTCTCTTCTGTAGAATTCTAGAACATTAGGAATTTCATTTTAATTCTATTTTATTTCTTTCCTTTAGCTGCGCCTCCAGTCAAGTCTTCGGGTCGAGGTCGGACACGACTTCACAGAGGAGCGCATTCTAACTGTAAGTTCATAACTGAACTGTGTGTTAGGATTTTCATATTTAAATATAAATTTGTTGAGCATATTATATTAAGTTATTACTTAATTATTTAATTGTGATTTTATTTTATTTTCCTTTATTGTAATCTTCCTTGTTTTATTCATATTTATTTATTTGAAATAAACTACGGTAGAACGGTCTACCTGATGGGTTTCATCAGGACCGTGTGCGCACCGGTAGGATTGAGAGTGAATGGTTAGAGCTCGGTGGAGTTAGTGCTCTTGGGCCGGAAAAAGGGATGTAACTCGGTTGAGCTTGCTCTCGGGACATCAATATGGAATAAGTGAAATAACTGTGGCAGTAACTCGATTGAGCTTGCTCTCGGGATGACAGTCTTTGGATTAAGAGAGTCGAAAGACTATTAGAATTAATGGATTAAGGTTCTATCTAGTTTTCTAAATAAACTGTTTTGTTATATATTCTTATGTTTCAAAAGGGTTTAATTATAAAATGTAAAACGTTATATTTTCATAAATTATATATATTTTAAAGAGATTTTCAAACTGCATACATTCTTTTATTAACTTACTCAGTGAGGTCTGACTCCCCTCAACTATTTTTCAGGATCTTGGGAGTCTTCTGTTAGTCCACCTTCTATACATCGGGTTTCTTCTTCACCGGCTATTTTATGTAGGTCACGATGATGTATTATTATTATGTATTTGCACTCTAGAACACTGCAGTAGATGTATTATATTTATGATGCATTTTATGATTTGCTATGTTAAAAGTTTGTATCATGATAATTATTATATTAATGATTAAGGGATTTGAATTATAATAACAATTGTGTTAATTATTTTATTTAAAGCGTTGCTCAGTATTTAATGTTTTTAATACGCGAAAAATTTTTAAGGCTTACTATGGGTTTCGGGTACTTTATGTATTCCCATTCCCTAGTGCCGGTCACAGACCTTTAAGTTCGGGTCATGACAAAGTTGGTATCAGAGCTTTGACTCATTTCTTGTGTTTTTGCTTATTAAAGTCTGTCTTTTCTTGTAACTACTGCAGTGTATAGGTTGATAATCATCATTGTTGTTATCCTAGTTGTGTTTTGAATCCTTGTTTGTGTTTCTTTTCAGAATGAGGAGGAGAGCACGAGATGCTCCTGCTGCAGAAGCAGCTAATCTAGATGGGCAATCCTTTCAGGATGAAGCTCTTCCCCCTGATTCTCGGCGAAGAGGTTAAGGTAGAGGCAGAGGCAGAGGCAGAGCTAGAGCAGCTCAAGGACAAGAGCAACATCAGGTGGAGCCTAAAGCTCCAGCAATAGATCCTACAGCCTTCGCAGCAGGCATGGCAGGAATAAATCAAGGTTTAGCTGCATTGAATCAGGCGATGCCCCTAGTGCAGCAGATGCTTCAGTAGAGAGATCAGGGCATGATAGACGCTGATGCTGCTTTACTGTACTCCAGAGTTAGCCGGGTGTCCTTTGATGGTACTGGAGATGCTTTGGACTTCATTAATACTATTGAGTCCAGAACCAGAACGGAGTATAATGACTATCAGCGGATCATGATAGTAGAGCTATCAGTAGCAGCAGCAGCACAGGACTGGTTTATGCAGTCCATTCAGCCACACATGACCGCTATGACATGGTTAGACTTCAAAGAGCGGTTTATGAGATATTTCTGCCCAGCATCAGTGAGAGATAACTATAGGTGGCAGCTACTGCACATAGCTAAAGGAGATAGGTCAGTTAGGGACTACACTCATGAGTTCTACAGACTATCGCATCATGCAGCAGATGTGATGCAGGATGAGGTTAGAGCAGTTGAGCTCTATATGACTGGGTTAGGTCCAGCCTACATCGGTATTCAGACTGAGGGTCGCCGTCTAGAGAGAGTTATTGAGGAGGCCCGACAGTTAGAGAGACGCCATATACGACATGGTACGATTCTAGATCCCTACTCGAGCACTTCTCAGCCAGTGTTCCAGATTGGTAGTACTGGGGAGCATAGTGGTACTTCTCAGCGAAAGAGGACTCAGAGAGGACACAGAGTTAGGAGACATAGTCGCAGACATGGTAGGCCTATCCGATTTAGACCCGGAGCGAGTAGCAGTAGTAGTGGACAGAGTTCAGGCTACGGCAGCTTAGGTTCGGGACCCAGTGCATGCCCTATGTGTGGACGAGTGCATCAGGGTCCTTGTCACTTGCCACTAGGAGCTTGCTTCAGGTGTGGTCAGGTTGGGCATTTTGCTAGAGTATGCCCTAACAATGGTTATCAGCAGACGTATCCTTTAGGGTCATCCTCATCAGTTGCTTAGCTAGTGCAGCAGACTCCTCGTTTCCAGGCACCAACATACCCTCAACAGGGCGGTACACAGTTCATGGGCCAGTAGGGCCATGGTTCAGGGGGCAGGTTCAGAGGGAGACCTAGTAGAGGATCTATGCAACCGTCCACTTCACAGTAGGCAGGACATGGACAGGCTAGGGATTCACCTTGACTCCTCAGGATGCTCAGGCATCTAATGCAGTTGTGGTAGGTACTCTCTCAGTGTGTACTTTAGAGGCTAGAGTCTTGTTTGATCCTGGTGTGTCACATTCCTTTGTTTCACCTATCTTTACTTTGAGGATGGAGTGGCATCCATCCAAATTGTTGTTTCCTTTGTCTGTATCGACTCCTCTTAGTGATGAGTTAGAGACATACATCTTCTTTCCATCGTGTCCCGTGTTAGTGGAAGGTAGAGAGTTACTAGCAGATCTAGTCCTGCTAAATGTAATCGACTTCGATATGATCTTAGAGATGGACTGGTTAGCTCAACATTATGCCACTTTGGATTGTCGAGAGAAGGTAGTGATCTTTCGAATCCCTAATGATTAAGAGTTTCAGTTCAGAGGCAATAAGAGCTCGATGCCTCAAAATCTTATTTCTGCTATCACAGCTAGGAAGATGCTTAGAAGAGGATGTAGAGGCTTTTTAGCTGTGGTAAGAGATACAAAGGTGGATACAGGAACAGTGCATAAGGTGCCAGTGGTGTGTGAGTTTCCGGATATTTTTCCTGAGGAATTGCCAGGTTTACCACCAAAAAGGGAGATAGAATTTTGTATCGATGTTGTACTTGGCACGGATCCTATCTCTATGCCGCCTGCAGAATTGAAGGAGCTGAGAGAACAGTTACAGGAACGGCTTGATAAAGGTTTTATCCAACCTAGTACATATCCTTGGGGAGCTCCAGTGTTATTTGTAAAGAAGAAAGATGGTAGTCTTCGGCTTTGTATCGACTACAGACAGTTGAACAAGGTCACTATTAAGAACAAATATCCTCTCCCTAGGATTGATGACTTGTTTGATCAGCTTCAGGGAGCCCAATGTTTTTCTAAGATTGATCTAAGATCGGGATATCATCAGTTGAGGATTAGAGATGAAGATGTACCTAAGACTGCATTTCGGATGAGGTATGACCATTATGAATTTTTAGTGATGACCTTTAAGTTGACTAATGCTCCAGCAGCCTTTATGGACTTGATGAATCGAGTGTTTAGGCCATTCTTAGACCAATTTATGATTGTCTTTATTGATGATATCCTTATGTATTCGGGAAGTGCAGAGGAGCATGCTAGACATTTGAGGTTTGTGCTTTAGACTTTGAGGGAGCACCAATTGTATGCCAATTTTTCGAAATATGAATTTTGGTTGGATCAAGTGGCTTTCCTAGTCACGTGGTGTCTAAAGATGGCATACAAGTTGATCCTAAGAAGATAGAGGCAATTACTGAGTGGCTGAGACCCACCTCAGTTACAGGAGTTTTCTGGGTTTAGCTGGCTATTACAGGAGATTTGTGAAGGATTTCTCCAAGATTGCAGTGCCTTTAACGAAGCTAACTCAGAAAAATGTCAGGTTTGTTTGGACTGACAAATGTTAAGAGCACTTCCAGTTGCTTAAGGATTTGCTGACTTCAGCTCCAGTGTTGACTTTACCCTCAGGGAATGAAGGGTATACAGTGTACTGCGATGCTTCACGAGTAGGACTGTGGTGTGTATTGATGCAGAATGGGAGAGTAGTTGTTTATGCTTCAAGTCAGTTAAAGAAGCATGAGTAGAACTATCCTACCCATGACTTGCAGATGGCAGCAGTGGTGTTTGCACTGAAGATTTGGAGACATTATTTATACGGTGTGACTTGTGAAATCTACACCAATCATAAGAGCTTGAAATATATTTTCCAGTAAAGGGATCTGAATCTCATGCAAAGAAGATGAGTGGAACTTTTGAAGGACTATGATTGTTTTATTCTGTACCATCCGGGAAAGGCCAATGTGGTAGCTGACGCTTTAAGTAGGAAGTCAGCAGGCAGTCTTGCCCATATCTGCACGGATAGGAGGCCGATTATTCAAGAGTTACATGAGTTGATTGATCAAGGGTTGCAGCTGAAAGTAACAAAGAAGTGTCTTTTAGCTCAGTTTAGGGTACGATCAATATACCTAGATTGAGTTAAAACAGCTCAGAGAAGGGACTCGCAATTACAGAAGATTATGTTTAAAGTACAATAAGGTCAATCCAGAGACTTTGTTATTGACAGTGAGGGCACTTTACGTTTGGGAGCTAGACTGTGTGTGCCAGATGTAGATGAATTGAGAGAGGAGATTATGAAGGAAGCTCATTTTTCTGCCTATAGTGTTCATCTAGGTTCTACCAAGATGTATCATGACTTGAAGGACACATATTGGTAGAATGGGATGAAGAAGGATGTTGCAGAATTTGTATCTAAGTGTCTCACATGTCAGCAAGTGAAGTTAGAACACTAGAGGCCTTCAGGATTGTTGCAGCAGTTACCCATTCTAGAGTGGAAGTGGGACATGATTGCCATGGATTTTGTAGGTGGTTTGCCTCGTACATCAAGTGGCTATGATGCTATATGGGTGATAGTTGACAGATTGACTAAGATAGCTCATTTTCTGCCAATTAAGAAGACGTACTCCACTGATAGACTAGCGAGATTGTATGTTAGTAGGATTGTTTGTCTTCATGGAGTGCCAGTAAGAATAGTATCCGACAGAGGAGCCACTTTCACCTCAGTCTTTTGGCAAGAATTGCACAAGGCACTAGGTACTGGACTTGACTTTAGTACAGTATTTCATCCTCAGACAGATGGTCAGTCAGAGAGGACCATTCAAACATTAGAGGATATGTTGAGGATGTGTGTGATGGACTTTGGTGGTCAGTGGGATATACATTTGCCATTACTTGAATTTGCATATAACAACAGTTATCATGCAAGCATCGAGATGGCTCCATATGAAGCATTGTATGGTAAAAAGTGTAGATCACCTTTATATTGGGAAGTTGGAGAAAGACAACTGACAGGTCCAGAGTTGGTGCAGATCACTTCTGAGAAGGTTCCCATTATTCAGCAGCGATTGAGGACAGCTGTCAGTAGGCAGAAGAGTTATGCAGACCCTAGGAGAAAAGATGTGTCATTTACTGCAGGAGACTTGGTATTTCTTAAAGTGTCTCCTATGAAGGGAGTGATGAGATTTGGTAAGAAGGGTAAGCTAGCTCCAAGGTACATCGGACCATTCGAGATTCGATCGAGGGTTGGTGAAGTGGCGTACAGGTTGGTGTTGCCACCAGAATTGTCGCAAATCCATCCAGTGTTCCATGTGTCGATGCTGAGGAAGTATATTCCCGACCCTTCTCACATTCTTTAGCCTCAAACGGTGGAGCTTAGTGAAGATTTGACGTATGAAGAGTACCTAGTGGCGATAGTGGATCATCAAGTTAAGCAACTTCACACTAAGGAGATTCTGATGGTCAAAGTGCTGTGGAGCAACCACACAGCTGAGGACTATACGTGGGAGACGGAGGCAGTGATGCGGGTGGCATATCCCTACCTTTTTCATTCTTGATTTGTACTCCTTTATTTATTTGAAATTCGAGGACGAATTTTTATAAGGAGGGGAGACTGTAATACCCTGAATTTTATTTTAAATTTATAAAATTTAAGTATGAGATTTGCAGTGTTAATAAAGCTTTATTAATTTAAATAATTATTATTTAGTGAAATTCACTTTGATTATTTATGTTAAATAATATTTTAATATTTTAAAGATATTAGTTAGTACATTTTAAATACACATTATTATTCTAGTATATATATATATGTATACATTAAGTATGTGTGTGTATTATATATATATACACATTATAATATATGTGGTGGAGGAATTTTTAAAAGTTATTATTATTATTATCATTATTATTATAAAAATAAAAAATATATACAAAACACTCTCTCTCCCCAAAATTTTCTTTCTTCTCTCCCTTTTTCTTCTTTTTCTTCTTCTTCTTCTTCTTATTCATTTCGGTCTGCCCCTGTCATTGCGCCTCCCGCCTAGCACCACCACCCAGCCACCGTCTAGTCCTCTGCCACCACCAAACTGCTGCCAGTAGAGTCGCGCCACCACCAGCAGTCGATGAAGCTCCCCCTCCCCGCCTTTTCTTCTCGGTGGCAGCTTCTTCTTGCCTCGTCAGAGTCCATTTTCTGGCTTCATTCCGGCCATTCTTGAGCTGCAATTCTTCTTCCTTCCCTTAACTCCAATTCTTCTTAATGTTAGTCATATTAACAAATTGATTTTATAAAGTATATATATATATATATATATATATATATATATATATATATATATATATATATGTGTGTGTGTGTGTGTGTACTTACTGTTAAGATTGATTGCTGGCAGGATAAATTATTTGAGTTTACATATGTGTGATTAGGAAATGACAATAGCAGTGAGTGTTACCGATTGTTTCTGTTATTATTAGAGAGCTTTGCTTTTTGCCTTTTTTTTTTTTACTAACGTAAAACTAGATGATGACTGGTTATAGAATGGCCTTGTGGCTCTTTTGTCTCTGTCAAATGCTTATTGTTTCATCTCTTTGATGATGCTTTTTAATGAGTACCCCTATGAGTTACTGTGATGATTATGATTTTTATTAGACTTCTGGCTCACCGGTCTAGTTTTCTTCTTGTAAAGGCCCAAACTATATCTCTGCCCGTCTCTATATCTATAGCTAGTCTTCATCCCGTGTTGTGTGCGGGTTCTATTTTATTATTATTATTATTATAAAATTATATTAATTATATATTTAAACTCACTTTATTCATTCGATTTTCAAAGATATTTAAATAATAAAAAAAATGGGAACATGATTACAGAAAAGATAATATTAATTATCTGGTACCGAGTTAGCTAATCCAATCTTCATGTCTTTGTTTTATTCATTCAAATACTTCAACATGAATATTCTATAATATTGACAGTCAATATTATTGGCAAAATTAAGAAGCCATCTCCTTTGCAAGGAACTTATAAAAATACAAATCTGCAATTAAAGTATAACATATTATTTATTTTCTAAAGTGAATAGCAAGTAATGCTATGACTAAGTAAATTTTCATGAAGCAACAATGGTAGTGAACGCATGAAAGCATTGACAATGACAAATTAAGTGCACTAGCTTGTCAACATATAAAAATTTATTGGAGCTTGACATTAAGACCTTGGCTACATATCTCCTCCCAAAGCTAGTCTCTGAAATTGTCTCGTAATTTTTTAGTATGTAATTCTTGTCTAATATGAGAGATACATTCTTGAAATTTTCTATTAGACTTTACTTGTTGTGCTACCTCTTTTTATGTCTATCTCAAGCTTTAGACACCCTTAAATCAGGAAAGTTCTTATACACAATGAAACACTAATCTCTGCAAGTTGGGTTTTGAATTGGATTTTTTTACTTCTGGTGAGATGAGCAATCATTACCTAGGAATTTTAATAGATATTTTTAGCCAAAGATCAATCGGAAAGGAAAGCAAAAAGGACAGAGACTTAAAGGTGAAAATGGGAAGAGATAAATTAGTTCAAATGGAAGCATATGAAACTCCTCATATTCATGGCCCATACTTAAACTATTTACTCGTGGTCCATCTCGTGGCTCATGCACATACCACTATTGGAGGTAAATGTCAATTTAGTCCTTGATCATATATTAAATCAAGTCCAATATCATAAATAGTCATAACCTTTGAATTTAAATTTTGGGATATGCTAGATCCCCGTACATGCACAAATCTAATTTAATTAATTAATTGAACTCTTTAATTAATATTTAATTAATAATTATCATTATTGGTGCAACTCTTATATGTGTGACTTACTAGGTTCAAGTCCAATTGGAAATGAAAAGTGTGAAGGTCCCAATTAATATTATAGAAAAATTTTCCAAACTAAATATGAAGGTCCTAATTAATCACATTTTGTTCTCATAAGTCGTCTTAGCATAAATGTCATAACTATCCATTTAGAAATGAATGCTTTCCACAAATTCACAAAAACCATGTAACATAATTACCGTGCACTAAATGTCCCTTCATTATAAGATCCTAATATCGGCTAGAGTCATAGTTTAGTCAATTATCAATCAATTTAGCATGTGTTAAGTGCAAAAAGGTGCTCTGATACCA
>CATIWK010195941.1:0-19071 GCA_949634005.1 Mallotus japonicus
GGAAATACTATCACTTAGTAGCAATACATTTTTTGGAGCAATTCCATCATCATTGTTTGGGTTGAAAGAGTTAACATATTTGGATTTAAGTAACAATTCTTTTTCCATGGAGATACCGATGGATATTGGTAATCTGTCCAATTACGGTTCTAGATTTGGGTCAAAACAATTTATTGGGTGAGATTCCTCCCTCAATTCAAAAGATGTAACAGCTGAGTATACTTGATTTACAAGATAATTTTCTCTCTAGTGAAATTCCCACATGGGTGCTTGATTTCAGTGACATGGAGGAATTGTATCTTGGAGGGAACTAAAGACGTATTGAAGCAGAATAAGAAGAGTGCTACTGCTGTTATTATGAACCGAAATATATATAGTAGTTGACATTGTAAGTGGAAGAAGTCTGTACAGGTTTAGAACTCTAAAGGAATACAACAGTGTGAGATTTGTTACATAACCATATCTGTCTATCAGCCTCTCGCAAGTTTTAAGGGAGCTTGGCGAACTGACAACTTGAACTTGAAGAGATTATACTGATCTTTCGAAAGTGCCTTGGTGAGAACATCAGCTAGTTGCTCTTTGGACGAGAGATATCGCACCGAAAGCTCATTCTTAAACAGAAAATCCTCCAGCCTTAGCATCAAAGGAATCCCTTGTGGAACTTGTGACTCCATTATAAAACATCCTTATCAACACATCTTTAGGCAGTCCATGATGTGAGCAACTTCTTTGCAATTCATGCTCAATTTGTTGGAATGAAGTGATCTCCTTCACCACCTTAGCTATCTTAGATGGTGGAAAATATTTTTCTAGGAAAGCTCTAGCCAAGTCATTCCAATTAGTAAAAGAACTAGGTGGTTGACATTTTAACCACATCTTAGCCTTGTCCTTCAGAGTGAATGGGAATGCATCGCTAGACACGCCATTGTACTTGAGCATGTCACAAATTTTCAAAAAATTGGTAATGTGGTCGTTTGGGTCATCATTCATCATCCCATAAAATTGAATGATTAATTGGAGCATTTGCAGCAAGGCGGGCTTTATTTCGAAAGTATTGGCTTCAACATTTGGTCTCATGATGCTTTGCCTTGTGCCTCCCAAACCGGGCATATATGTGTCCAACAACACCCTTGTATCAGCTTGATTCTCATTGTTTGCCATCGTGCTTGATTCTTCTCACAAGCGTCTTTGGTTTTCCTTCTCAAACCTTGTGAGTTCTGGTATGTAAGTGAGTGGATTCTTGCCCGATCTTCGGGTATTATGCATACACCGAAAATTTTTGCAGAATAACAGAACAAAAGAATAAAAAATAATAAAATAAAATTGGTGCCTTAATCCAACAAAAATCAAATCAATTATGATGTTAGAATTGAGTCCCCTGCAATGACGCCAAAAACTTGTTTGTGCAAAACCGCAAGCGCACGGTGTCACCAAGTAGTATAAAAAATATCATTCCCACAGAGACTCGTTCTAATCACCTATTAACCCAATTTTCTATTGTCTAAGGCTATCGAATAAGGAATTTTTGAATAAATTTTAAATAGAAATTAAATGAATTTATAAAATAAGAAAAATTTTCAAATCTAAAGAAAAAACAATCAATAATCAAAACTTGCTAGGAATTAAATCACCTCACAATCAGTAGGCTTCCCGAATTTATTACTCAATTAGCTATGCATATCCCAAGTTTTTCTAAAGCATTAATCAATCTTTCTCAAGTATCAATTAATTTGAATTCACAATTATCCATCAAGGCAATAATGACCCAATTCTCATTGCAATCCAAACACCTAGATATGAAAATCATAAATTATGAAGCACAACTCAATGGGAATTTAATCAACTCAATTTATCTCTAATTTTGAGTTAAATTAAAATTGAGTTTATGGGTCTATTAGAATTACCATCTCTCAATGCATAATCCCAATTGAAATCACGTTATTGATGGCCAAACAACAACAAGCATTAAGATTAACAAACACAATATGCAACAACTAATGAGTTCATTAAATTGGAAGCCTAAATCATGTTTGGATCATCAAATCCTAACAAATAAATATTTAGCCTAACATATTATAAAAATATTCAACACAACAATAAAACATCCCATGAAAATTATAAAAATAGAAAGGAGAGAAGAAAATAAAGCTAGGATTTGGAGCTCTTTGATATTAAACTCTTGATCTCTCTTGAGTTCTCCAAGTTTCTATGCCCCTTTTCCAACTGCCTCCTCCTGCCTCTCTCTCTCCAAAACAGCCTCAAAATGATGTATTTATAGCTCCCTTAAAGTGTTTCCCTAAAAATAAATTGATGACATCTCATCAGAATTCGGCTCTGCAAAGGGCTGCGACAAATCAGCTCCCCTCTTGCTGTGCAGATAGGTTAACTTGTATGAAACGTTAAACCTCTAAGATGAATGAATTAGCTCTTGAAGTCCTCAATAAAGTTGTATAATTTTTTCTTAGATTTCCATATCACTTTGAATCACCTTAATCTGAGTTTTTTACAAAGAGTTATGCTTAAAATACATGGACATGCGCCATTAAATTCGGTTTGTCAGGGGGCTGCAACCACAGCACGCCTCTTAGTCCAAAAAATCATCATCTTCGGCTACGGTCGCAGCTTGGGCTGTGTCCATCACCCCATATGTGCCAATTTCCTTCATCTCTCGGCTATGAGCCTTAGCTACGATGGCAGCCGAGTCTTCGCACCCAAAACGCGACTTTTTCATCCAAATTCCTTCATTATGCGTCCAACCAACCTAAAACACATAAATTAAAGTTAAAACCAAGAAACTAACAAAACGAAACCAATTAAAACATAAGAAACTACTAACTAACAAAATGAAATGCCTAGCTATTAATGTAAATTTTCGCACAAACAAACACCACCACACTTAACCTTTTGCTTGTTCTCAAGCAAAATACATGAGGATATCTATCACAACCACGAATGTAGCACATTGATAAACTTTAACTTGTCTATCCACCATAATCTTAGGTTAATACAAAACTTAAAACTCAAAACTAAATTGATAACTCAAGGTCAAAGACATAAAATTTACCGAGTGAAAAGCAAACTTTACCTTGAAATCTCGAAAATTTATGAGTTAACACCTAAGAAAAACAGAAGCAAGTAGGACTACTATACTAACTCATAACAACCCTTACCTAACTTGCAAGAGATAGTAATTTTCTTTTTTAACAAGCGAGTGCGTTTTACGCTCCATCTCGTAATTTTTTTTTTATTCTCTCTAACCAATCTTCCCACTCTTAGTAATCCCCCACCGTTCTCGCATTACTAAGCGTGAATACCACTAAGTGGGTCTTTGGGATACTCTTACTCTTTTTAGAGCATTGGAGTATATTTGGACCATACAAAGATTTAAATTTAAATATTGGCTCCTTATTTAGAAGAGAGAAATTTATAATTTTTATTATGCTACCAACTCACTTGCTAGACCCAAGAATCAACTAGAAATTAAAATTTAGTACCACTTACAAACATTTTTTCTGAGATATCAACACACAAAATTCAATCATTCAAAAGCAAGTAAGCATTAAGTTTATTAAAGATTCAAAAGTCCTTAACCATAAGTTATCAACCTAGCTTACAAGTCACAAATTAAAGCATTAACAAAAGATTAGAACACATATACAATAAAATCACAAACAATGTGCTCCACTCATTATGAGGATAAATTGCAAAAATTCAAGTGTATAAATTCTATATGCAACAGCCCTAAAATAAAAAAATTAACAAATAAAAATCATAATAAAATTCCAAATAAAGCGTAAACTATATGCAAATATTGTATAAATTCTATATGCAACAGCCCTAAAATTAAAAATTTAACAAATAAAAATCATAATAAAATTCCAAATAAAGCATAAACTATATGCAAATGCAAATGCTACCCCGTCCCCCGTATTTAAGCTTCACATTGTCCTTAATGTGAAAATATAAATAAATATGACACACAAAACAAATAAACACTTAAAAGAAAACTAAAGAAATAAACAAAAGTAAGGAGAAAGAATACTCCCCTCATGGAGGTAATCCTGGAGGCAATGACAAAGGGATGTGATAACCCAAGAACTTGGTGAATTTCACTTGTTTGGGCTGGTTGAGCTTTAGTCTCTTCTTCTTCTTTTTCTTCTTCTTCTTGTGAAGGTATTGTAGATGTCTGGGCATTGGGTTGTTACTTCTTAACAAAATTTCATGTTTTGCAAATGTGTTCTCTTGCTCACTTTTGCAATCCTTATTACCTACCTTAACTCCTTTATTTGCCTCCTTTTTACAACTTGCTTCCTCTACACACTCATCCATGACCTCAGCTTTCATACATATCTCATCCTCCATGGGGTGTTTTATTCAATTTGACATTACAAATTCAATACTTTCATCACCAACCCTAAGAGATATTTTCCCTTCATGTACATCTATAAGCGCTCTCCCAGTATTCAAGAATGGCCCTCCCAAAAATTAAATGACATTTCATATCGTCTTCAAAGTCTAAAACCACAAAATCCATAGGAAATATAGATTTATCTACCTTTACATGAACATCTTCTATAATTCTATGTGGCTTCTTTAAGGAGTGATCTGCTAGCTGCAATGTCATATTTGTAAGAGTCAACTCACCAAGCTGCAATTTCCTGAAAAGAGATAAAGGCATAAAATTAATACTTGCACCTAAATCACATAAACATTTAGGAAATTCTTAACTGCCAACTACACAAGGGATAGTGAAATTCCCTGGGTCTTTAAGCTTGGTTGGAAACTTGCAAGAGATGATGGAACTGCAAGTCTCTGTTAATTCTACTATTTGATTATCATCCTAACGCCACTTGTTTGTGATAAGGTCCTTCAGAAACTTGGCGTATTTAAGCATTTTCACAAGTGCTTCAGCAAAAGGAACATTTATTTGCAGCTTCTTGAAAATTTCCAAGAATTTTGAGAATTGCTCTTCATTTTTCGGCTTCTTCAATCTTTGAGGGAATGGTAGCTTTGGCACAAAAGAGGATGGTGTAAATTTAGGAATCTCCTTTGCTTTGTTTTACTCTCCTCGTTTGCCTTATCTACCACCATGACATACTGCTCCTCATTTTTTTTCTCATCCTCCTTGGAAATTTCAGCTTGTGTCTTCACCTCCTTGCCACTCCTTAAAGTTATAGCCTTCAATTCCTTAGGATTTGACTCTATAGTACTTGGAAGGTTTCCTTGCGCTCTTAATACCTTGGTATTAGCAAGCTGTCCAAGTTGTACCTCTATGTTGTGAGTTAAAGAGGAGTGATTCTTTGCAATTTGATTGAACTTGGCCTCCATTCTCTTTTGGTTCTCCTTATTGCTAGACAACTTGTTCGTGATGACATCTAAAAATTTATCTAATTTGTTCTCCACAGATGCCATCCTATCTTGTGGTGGATGTTGAAATCCTGATGGTGTTTGTTGCCTATACAAGTTGTTATTATTGGGGAAGCTAGGTACAACCACATTGTTGTTATTACTTCACGAAAAATTTAGGTGATTTCTCCACCCGGTATTGTAAGTGTTGGAGTAGGGGTTGTTAGCTTGCTCTTGAAATTGATTCCCCACATAATTAGATTGTTCCATATAGTCATCCCTCATCATACCTACATTATAAGCACCAAACTCAATATTAGAGTAGCCCAAAAAATTACAAGACTCACTTATAGGGGCTGAATTATTTTTATTAGTGACGTTGCCAAGTTGCTTTGTTAATGCAGAGATTTGAGCTTGGAGGGTTGTCACTGTGTCAACTTCTAGCCTTCCCATTTGTTTTGGTGTTTGAGCTCTCTCAGAGGACCATAGGCAACTATCATGTGCCATCCTCTCCAATAATTGTGCAGCCTCATCAACCGTTTTCCTCATAAAAAATCCTCCAACCTTAGCATCAATGGAATCCCTTGTGGAACTTGTGACTTCATTATAAAATGGCCTTATCAACACATCTTTAGTAAGTCCATGATGTGGGCAACTTCTCTGTAATTCTATGAACCTCTCCCAAGCTTCACTCAAAGATTCATGCTCAAATTGTTGGAATGAAGTGATCTCCTTCACCACCTTAGCTGTCTTCGATGGTGGAAAATATTTTGCTAGGAATGCATTAGCCAAATCATTCAAATTAGTGAAAGCACTAGGTGGTTGAGACTTCGACCATATCTTAGCTTTGTCCTTGAGAGTGAATGGGAACAATCTTAGCCTCAACGCATCATTGGACAAGCCATTGTACTTGAGCATGTCACAAATTTCTAGAAAATTGCCAATGTGGTCGTTTGGGTCCTCATTTAGCATCCTATAAAATTGGACAATCGATTGGATCATCTGCAGTAAGGCAGGCTTTATCTCGAAAGTATTGGCTTCAACATTTGGTATCGTGATGCTTTGCCTTATGCCTCCTAAACCGGGCATAGATGTGTCCAATAACACCCTTGTATCAGCTTAATTCTCATTGTTTGCCATCGCGCTTGACTCTTCTCGCAAGCGTCTTTGGTTTTCCTTCTCAAACCTTGTGAGTTCTAGTATATAAGTGAGTGGATTCCTGCTTGATCTTCGGGTATTATGCATACATTCAAAAAAATTCTGCAAAATTAAAAAAAATGAATTAAAAAGAAAAGAAAAAAATTGGTGCCTTAATCTAATAAAAATCAAATCAATTATGATATTAGAACCGAGTCCTCAGCAACGGCGCCAAAAACTTATTTGTGCAAAACCGTAAGTGCACGGTGCCAATAAGTAGTATAAAAAATATCGTTTCCATGGAGACTCATTCTAATCACCTATTAACCCAATTTTCTATTGTCTAAGCTATCGAATAAGGAATTTTTGAATAAATTTTAAATAGAAATTAAATGAATTTATAAAATAAGAAAAATTTTCAAATCTAAAGAATAAACAATCAATAATCAAAACTTGCTAGGAATTAAATCACCTCACAATCACTAGGCTTCCCGAATTTATTACTCAATTAGCTATGCATATCCCGAGTTTTTCTAAAACATTAATCAATCTTTCTCAAGTATCAATTAATTTAAATTCACAATTATCCATCAAGGAAATAAAAACTCAATTCTCATTGCAATCCAAAACTTAGATATGAAAATCATAAATTATGAAGCACAACTCAATGGAAATTTAATCAACTCAATTTATCTCTAATTTTGAGTTAAATTAAACTTGTGTTTATGGGTCTATTAGAATTACCATCTCTCAATGCATAATCCCAATTGAAATCATGTTATTGATGGCCAAACAACAACAAGATTAAGATTAACAAACACAATATGCAACAACTACTGATTTTATTAAATTGGAAGCCTAAATCATGTTTGGATCATCAAATCCTAACAAATAAATATTTAGCCTAAAATATTATAAAAATATTCAACACAACAATAAAAAAACATCCCATGAAAATTATAAAAATAGAAAGGAGAGAAGAAAATAAAACTAGGATTTGGAGCTCTTTGATCTTGAACTCTTGATCTCTCTTGAGTTCTCCAAGTTTCTTTGCCCCTTTTCCAGTTGCCTCCTCCTGCCTCTCTCTCTCCAAAAAAGCCCAAAAATGATGTATTTATAGCTCCCTTCAAGTGTTTCCCTAAAAATAAATTGATACCACATCATCAGAAGTCGGTTCTGCAGAGGGCTGTAACCACAGCAGCCCCAAATCAGCTCCCCTCTTGCTGTGTAGATAGGTTGACTTCTTCAAAACTTTAACCCTCTAAGATGAATGAATTAGCTCTTTAAGTTTGCATCGAAGTTGTAGAATTTTCTCTTAAATTTCCATAACACTTTGGATCACCTTAATCCGAGTTCTTTACAAAGCGTTATGCTCAAAATACACAAACATGCGCCATTAAATTCGATTCGTCAGGGGGCTGCGACCACAGCACGCCTCTTGGTCTAAAAAATCATCATCTTCAACCGCTGTTGCAGCTTGGGCTATGACCATGGTCCCATATGTGCCAACTTCCTTCATCTCTCAGCTGCGGTCACAGCCTTAACTGCGATGGCAACCGAGTCTTCGCATCCAAAATATGACTTTTTCATCCAAATTCCTTCATTATGCGTCCAACCAACCTAAAACACATAAATTAAAGTTAAAACCAAGAAGCTAACAAAATGAAACCAATTAAAACAAAAGAAACTACTAACTAACAAAATGAAATGCCTAGCTAATAATGTAAATTTTCACACAAACTTCAGCACTTGGGGCCATTCTATAAGCTCTTTGATCTCTTCTTGAGAGGTATCTCTTAACTGATACAATCCAACTCGAATGCCTTGTTATTGGGTATCTAGCTCCACTATAGCATCATGGAGGCTAAGTGGCTTCTACATTTCTTGCCACCAGTTCCCTTTTTATATGCTGAGGAGAAGGTAATGCAATTGATGATCAATTAGCTAAATAAAGAATGCAAAGGAATTTAGATTTCATGGCTCATTGCTAACCCAACCATTCACTTTCAGATCTGCTTGTTTCTCTAAGGATGCTAGAAACTTATGTTTACAAGTAATGATCAGTTCTATATCTGCTGTAGCAACTAAATATGTACTATTATCGCTTTTCTTTATTTTTTTCACTTGTTTTTTTGTCAGTTCTTTTCTGTTTGATGTCTTCAAAGTTCATAGCTTTTAATTCCATCCCTCATTCCTGTTGATGTTTGTTTGTCAAAAAAGTGGAAGATTGGAATGGTTTTGTGTTGTTACATGTTCAAGCTGAAGGAGATGCCATCATGGTACTATTTTTGTGAGACTTGCATTCCCATAACATACATGTATTGCATTTTCATATGCATAGTATTTTAGTTTATAAATATTGATTAAAGAAGCTTGAGAGATTGGATAAACTCGTGAAGGTTTTCTCTGAAAACCTATGACTCCTATTGTCTTTTGCCTCTTTCACATCCGCCTCTCAGGCGGCTCCGCTGGGCCGCCTGCCCTTCTTTTTCCGATGATGGAATTCCCAAGCCATAAAGGCATGTTTTCTTCAGCCAGACCATCGTATGCTGCCATAACTAAAGCTTCTTCTTCGGCTGCTGTACTTGATGTTTCATCGAATGATTTAAACGATCCTCCTATAATCAACAAAGGTGGCTTCATCGCCATAAAAATCGATCAGGAAACATATGAAAAACAATTGGTTGTCTGCCAATATGTGCTGATCGCTCGAATAATTTTATCAAAGGGTGAATCCCCTTGGAAACTTGCTGACTTGAAATGCAAGCTCTCAACTGTCTGGGGATTGTCTAATGACTGGAAACTAATTTCTTTGGGAAGAGGGTATTACAATGTCATTCTGAGTTCCAGCTCTGAGAAAACAACGGTTTGGAGCCACGGTGCAATCGCTCTTAAGCCAGGCATACTTCAACTGCAACCATGGTAACCTGATTTTGATCCTATGGCACAAAAAGCATCAAATTCTCAGATTTGGGTTCGTTTTTACAAATTGCCTTGGGAATATTGGCATTCCATGATTCTAACCTCGATTGCAAGAGGTATAGGTGTTCCTTTAAAGCTAGATGCAGCAACTCTCAAAGGCGAATTTGGCCACTACGCTCATCTGTTAATAGACATTGATTTATCTGATTCTTTGCCAGAAAATCTTTTTGTTGAACGTGTGGGAAAGAGCTTTTTTGTTGATGTCATTTATGAAAACTTACCAACGTTTTGTAGTTTATGCTCCAATATTGGACATGAAGCTAAAAATTGTCGTTTCAATTCCAAATCTGCTATCAGAACTGAAGTCCCACGTAAGGAGGTTGTTCAAAAAATCTGGAAGCCTAAAGCTAATGCAATACCTGTCCGCAATGCTTTTGATCACCTCCTCTCAATCACAAAACCTGTCCCAACAGTTACAAATCCTGTGGTGGTGCCTCCTTTGGAATAATATGGTAATGACAAAGTTGTTCATGTTGGTACTAAGATAGATTGTCGCGCTGGTACGGAAACGGATTCTCAGGCTCCTGTCCCTGATTCTCATTCTCCTGATTTACATGCCTCCGAGCCAAAGCAGCTAGAGGCAGCCAATATCGATTCTGTTTTGGTTGATCCTCCCTTGGCTTCGGCTCAGGAGAGAACAGCTCTTGTCACTTCTGATTGCGAGCCCATTATGGTTGCAGAGGCTTATGTGGCCTTGCAAGCTGCTACTGTTTGCCATGAATGTCCGCATCCTGAGGCTTCTATTCTCGCCCACGCTGCTGATGTTTCTCATGAATTTCCACAACCTAACAGTCCTGATCATCTGCATGAGGGTGCAGATATTTTCGCAATAGGTAATGAACTTACTAAGCTCTCTTGGGCAGAGGAATCTGAAATGGATAATCAATGGCAAACTGTCTCCAGGAAAAAGCCATCTAAACAGAATTTTACAGTTTCTCTTTCTAAAAGAGTAATAAGAAAACCTGAAAAGCTAAATTTATGAAGCTTCTTTTCTGGAATTGTCGGGGCATGGGTAACTCAAACACCAGTGTATTTTGAGTTCTCTTTGTAGGCAATATTCTCCCGATTTTTTATGTCTTGTGGAACCTATGGTGGCTTTTTCCTCTATTCATTGCTCTTTTTAGAATAGACTAAATTAATTTTTAATTGCTCAAAACAATCGTGATATGCCTTATATTTGGGTTTTCAGCAAGTGTGGCAGTCCCTCGCCTTCATTTTTGCATATTCATGATCAGCATATCACCTTTGATGTGTCTTTCAATAATTCTCTGCAACAAATTTCTTTTGTTTATGGTAGTGTTTGGCAAAATAGAAGAATGCAGCTTTGGCTTGATCTCTCTTCTCTTTCCACTAATTTTTTTTCTAGTTGGTGTGTTCTTGGAGATTTTAATGCAGTGTTGGGAGCTCATGAGAAGACTGGCAAAGATCCAGCTATTGGGCCTTGTCGAGATTTTCGCAATTTTATTGATGAATGTTTATTTTCAGAAATTGCTTCCCTTGGTGCTTCTTTCACTTGGACAAATGGGCGTCGTGGTAGTGCTCGTGTGGACTGTAAGTTAGATAGAGCTATGGCTAATTTGCAATTTTTTGATAATTGGAACAGTGTTTCTTGCTCAGTTTTACCTCGTCATCACTCTGATCATTCGCCTTTATTACTTAACTGTGCTCTTCAAGCTAATATGATTTCCAGATTTAGATTTCAAGCTATGTGGGTTTCTCATCCAGATTTAAGAGATTTAATTTCCACTTCATGGAATTTTCTAATTGACAATCTCCATCCTATGCAAATTTTGGGGGCCAAGCTGAAGCGGCTCCGTTTTGCTTTGAAAGCATGGAATAGAAATTCTTTTGGTCGGCTTGATGCAAACATTAGTGCAGGTAGTTTGGCTTTGGATAATATTCAATCTCGAATCTCTTTTGTTGGTTTTTCGGATGAGTTGCTTAAACAAGAGTTGTCAGCACATGCGGATTTAGATAGATGTTTAATGCAACAAGAGATTTTCCTTAAGGAGCGCAGTAAAATTAAATGGCTTGCAGCAGGAGATTGCAACTCTACTTTCTTTCACCAACAATTTGCAAGATAGAAGTCTAAGTAAGGCATTCATCATCTTAAGGTAGATGGGGTCATTACTGATGATCCTGTTACCATTGAGCATCACATTCTGGACTTTTACCAGAATTTATTTACAGCCGATTCTTCAGTGGTCTCTAATATTTAGCTTGTTTCTTCTATTATCCCTTCTATTATTAATGATGAAGATAATATGATGTTGCTTCGTTGCCCTTCTTCTGAGGAAATCATGCAGACAGTTTTTCTTATGGATGCTCATAGTGCCCCTGGCCCTGATGGCTTCACAGGAATTTTCTACAAATCATTTTAGGATGTGGTTAAAAATGATGTGTGTGCTGTTGTTTATAGCTTCTTGCATTCTGGAGCTATCACCACAGGTATGAATTCCAGTATAATGATTCTCATTCCAAAAGTGCCTGATGCTATTTCTATTGAGCAATTTAGGCCTATTGTTCTTAGTAACTTCTATTTCGAAATTGTTTCTAAGATTTTAGCAGATCGGCTTGCTTTAATTGCCACTAGAATTATTTCTTGTCATCAATTCAGTTTTCTTAAAAATCGAAACATCTCAGACTGTATAGCAGGTGCTTCAGAAGGGGTGAATCTAATGAATAAGTCTTGCTTTGGAGGTAACATGGCCTTGAAAATTGATATTAAAAAAGCTTTTGACACTTTGGATTGGAATTTTTTGCTTGAGGTATTGGATGCTTTTGGGTTCTCATTGTGTTTTAGGGATCGAATTCTTTCTCTATTCTCCTCTTCCAAACTATCTGTTATGATTAATGGCAAGATTAGTGGGTATTTTGCTTGCTCCAGAGGTGTTCGTCAAGGGGATCCATTATCTCCTCTTTTATTTTGTTTGGCAGAGGATTTTCTTAGTAGGATGCTTTCAGCAAAAGTGGCTCAGGGTGAAATTATTCTTATGTTTCACATGCACAATAGTTATTTTCCATCTCATTTTTTATATGCTGATAATGTTTTGTTATTTGTCCAAGCTACTATTCGTAATATGAAGGCCATTAAAGATATATTTTCTTTTATGGGACTTTATCTGGGCAATTGGTGAATTGGTCCAAGTCTGCAGTTTACTTTGGTAAGGCTATTTCAGCAGCTCGAATTTCCAAGCTTCAACATGTGGTGGATATCAAAAAAGGTTCCTTGCCTTTTCTGTACCTTGGGGTTCCTATGTTCTTGGGTGCTCCTAGGAAGCATTGGTTAAAGCCTATTGCTGATAAGGTTTGTAACAAATTTTCCAAGTGGAAAGGGAAAACTCTTTCTATGGCAGGGCGTTTGACTCTTATCAATTCTGTGATATCTAGCTCGCTTCTCCACTCGTTTGCAATTCACAGATGGCCTATTTCTTTACTTTCCATGATCGAGCGCTGCATGAGGAATTTTTTATGGACTGGTTTTATTTGTGAGAAAAAATTAATTACGGTGCCATGGCGATTTACTTGTCTTCTAATTAAAGAAGGTGGTCTTGGAATTAAGAATCTCAGATGTCTTAATGATGCTATGCTTAGCAAGTTGGCTTGGAAATTTATTGTTTCTCAGGATTATCCTATCTCAGTTATTCGGCCTAGATTCTTACATCCTTCAGGCATTCCTCGTTCTTCTTTCTTTTTTTCTTCTATTTGGTGCTCTATCAAGGGTGTTTACTCAACCATTCGGTCTGAAATTTAATGGTTTATAGGTCATCATTCTTCTCTTAATTTTTGGACCACGGAATGGATTGTTCCCACTGTTGCCGATCAACTTAATATTTCAGTCCCTGAGCAACATTGTTTAGTTGATTCTGTGTCTTCTTTTTTAGTTGATGGTGATTGCAATTTGCAGATTATTAGTAACTCCACTGTCAAAAAAAGGATTCAGAATATTTCTCCTATTTATTCGGATTCAGATTTTTGTGCTTGGATCATTGCTTCGGATGGTAAGCTTACTGTTAAATGTAGTTATGATCATATACATTTTTCAAGGCCAGTGGTTCCTTGGCACTCCTTTCTATGGAAAGAGTTTCTCCCCCCTTCCAGATCTCTGCTCTACTGGCGGGCGGTCTTGGGTTATCTCCCAACAGGGGATAAATTGATGCAGAAGGGTATCTCTTTTGCTTCCAGGTGTGTTCTTTGTACCACTAATTTGGAGGATGGTGTTCATTTATTTACCCATTGCTCTTTTTCTGTTGAGATATGTAATGCTATTGCATTGCTTTTTGGGTGCAAAATTCATACCTCTGGTACATTGCTTGATCTTATTGTTGATGCTATGCATCATGGATTTAGTTCTCAGATTGCAGCCCTTTGGTGTTCGGCTATTATTCATGGTGTGGTTGTCATTTGGAAAACCCGTAACTCGGTTATCTTTGATAATGAATTTCCTAATGTTCATGCTGCTCTTAGGTTTATTTGGACCTCCATCAAAGATACTGACTTTTTCCGTATAAGTAAAATGCACAATTCCCTTGATGATTTATGAATCCTCAGGTTGCTGAACATATCTGGCATCCCTAGTCGCGCTCCTCAGATGATTCATGTGCTTTGGCAGCCTCCTCCTCCTTCATGGCTTAAAGTGAACACAGATGGCTCTTTTATGGGTCTCACAGCAGGCGTAGGAGGAATCTTCAGGACTTCGGTAGGTTTTCCTCGTGGTGCCTTTGCATTCGGTATTGGTAATTATCCGGCTCATATTGCTGAATTATCTGTGGCAATCCATGCCATTAAAGTTGCATGGGATAAAGGTTGGATGTTTTTGTGGTTAGAGTGCGACTCTCTTTGGGTGGTAAATCTTTTCCGCTGTCTTTCTCATGATGTTCCATGGATATTGTATAAGAAATGGCTGACTTGTCTGCATTTGATTTCTAAGATGCACTTTTGCGTGTCTCACATATTCAGAGACAGCAATCAAGTTACTGATTGTTTAGCTAGGCATGGAGTTACTAATCCTTCTCCTTCTTAGTGGGATTCGGCACCTTCTTTTTGTTCTTCTTTTATTTGCTCTGATTTTTGTAAGCAAGGTTCCTATCATTTTTGCTAGGCTTTGCTAGGCTTTCTTTTGTTAGCTTGGATGTTCTTTGTAATTCTTTTATTTTGCTTATTAATAATAGTGAACTACAGAAGTGTGATGCTAACGCTAAGAATGTGTCAACCTAATTGAGATGTTCCGGTGCATTTTCTGATTTTTGTGCTCTAATTTTTTACTAAAAAATATTGATTAAATAAACTAGAGGGATATTTATATTACATAAATATAAAAAGGGTCAATATGAAAATTTTTATTACTTGTTGGATTAAAGTGATAGTTTGCCATAAACATATATTTATGGTGTTGGAACAAAAATAAAACGTAGAGGAACTATAAAAAAATCAGATTGAAAACAAAAGGGAAAGGGGGAAAAGAAGAGAAAATCTAAACCTAAATTCTCAACATCTCAATCCTAAATCCCAACTAAAAACACAACACCCATGTCAAAATTAGTTAGGATAAACCTTCATTATCATGTAAATTGATGATTGAAGCTTGAATTAAGAGAAGAGGGGAAGTAGGAGAAACTAAATTTAAGAAGATTCAACCATGTCTTATGTTGAATAAGGAGAGCAAGATGCTAATTTTCTCTATTTTTGAATAATCAAGCATCATATGCATGTGATTGTATGTTTATGTTCATGGTTAAATCCCTTGATTTCAAGTATAGTTATTTGTGTAAATTAAATGATTTGAGTAGAGAATAGATATGTATATGGCTGATTTTAAGAGCTTAGAATTAATAGATGTTAGTGGGAACTTGATTAATGGAAGTGAGTTGTTGGTATCTCTGTAGAACTCTATTTTCAGTACACAGGGCTGCTTCTGTTGTTTTATGATTTCAGACCTTTAAACCTAGTATTTTAACCTCATTTTCGGTATGACAATACTTTTATATGTTATTAATCGAGTGTTAAAATTTCGTGATAAAATACATTCATTTGGTTGGGTAATTAAACTGATTTCCAAGGCTGCTGTAGTATACAATTCTGCAGAGTTTGATTCTGAAATTTGCATCTTTGAGGCCCTTAAACTTGGTGTTTTGACCTGATTTTTATTTTGAATATACTTTAATATGTTGAACATAAATCTGGAAATTTTTATGTCAAAATTCAGTCATTAAGGTAGTCAACTAATTTAAGCAATTAGACTGCTGCATTAAACAAAATTCTATAAATTGTGTGAATTGCATAACTTGCATCATAAAGCTTGGCATATGCACTTCATAATCATTCTTGTATTTAGATTTTGGTTGTAGTTTTGAGGTTATGATGTTTGGTATTAGAAGATGGCAGAGTAAGGCATGATATTTTGTTAATTAACGATGTTATGATATTAATTTTATATAATATGTACATATAAATATGTGTTTCTCTAAGACTTGGCTTAATACTTGAAAATGATATGGTTATTATGAATAATTTTGATTATATTTTGCAAAAGCTATTCTAAATGTTATTTTGTTAATGAATGATGGGAACATATATTATATTTTGATATAAGTTGATAAATAAGAGTGCAAAAATATGTATTGCTTAATGATAATAATACACACTCATGTTATGGTTGATATATGAGATCTCTACACGCATGTATGATATAAACATTTAGGGGGAGTAACATATTGGATGGGTTACCACCTAAGTGTGTTTAATGCTCTTAGAGGACTAACATATTGGATGGGTTAGCACTAAAGAGCTTAAAATGTTGATGATATCTCTACACGCTTGTATGACATGAACATTTAGGGGGAGTAATATATTGGATGGGTTACCACCTAAATGTATATGACCACTTAGGGGGAGTAACATATTGGATAGGTTACTACCTAAGTGTGTTTGAGGCTCTTAAGGGACTAACATATTGGATGGGTTAGCACTAAGGAGTCTAAAATGTTGATTATGACGTGAGTGTGTACTAAATCTCTTGATTTTGATAATGAATATTTATATAAATATGATGTCCCTTGAGAAGTATGAGATTTGCTATTTATGATTTGATCTACTAAATCTCTTGATTTTGATGATGAATATTTATATAAATACGATGTTCCTTGTATGAGATTTGCTATTTATGATTTGATGTACTAAATCTCTTGATTTCCATGATGAATATTTATATAAATGTGATGCTCCTTGAAGGGAATGTGATTTGCTATTTATGATTTGGTCAAGCTTATATTGAAATGGGAATGTGGTAAGTTATTTGAATTTGGTATAATATATATATATATATATATATATATATATATTTATTTATTTATTTATATATATTTATAATATTGTATTTAAGAAATACATGTTCCTCGTTGTTAATTCTTAATCTATTCACTGAGTATCCATACTCATTCTTTTATTACTATTTCTTTTCAGAGAATCTATTTTAGGAGCGAATCTTTAGCTTAGGTGGATATCGTTCTACACTCTTCTGCGTTAGAGTCAAGGTCGAGCCAACATTTAGCTTTTTAGGTGATGTTTTAATATCTAGAATAGCTTAGTATTTTATAGTTTAGTGAATATGGGCTTATCTATATGTGTATATATTTTAGTTATAAATGGATAAGTATGTTGTTTGGTTAATACATGTATGTTTAATATACTAAGTCTTGTTAATAGAATGCTGGAAATGGGACTTATGAGTATATTTTCTTCTTTATGAGCTATTGAGAATTTTAGTGTTGAGTTACATATGGGTTGGGGTGTTACAGTTTTGGTATCAGAGCAGGTTTTAGATTATGTAGACATGTGTTTTACGTATGGTCTTGACTCCATTTGTTAATTTTCTATTTAATGGTTATGCCACCGTGTGTGGAAGGTGGCAAGAGTAGAGGCCGAGGCCGATGGTTAGGTCAAGGCTAAGGCGTGAGACTTGTTAGACTTCAGGATGTTGGCCGACCAAATAAGAGTCTTCCTCCCGTAGATGTCTCTGAAGAAGGTGTAAATGAACATAATGTTGATGAGCAAATGGTGAGAGGAAGGAGAGGCTGAATATCCTCCTCTAGTACCACTTGTGGTACATATTGAGACTGGTATAGATTGTATCTGCCGTAGGTAGCTTTCTTTTGCCTAATAAATATGAGACCATTGGGGGCTGAATTAAGCAAATTGTTAAACATGAGTTTTATTCCTTTATATATTATCTAAAACCCGTTGATGCAGTTTGGTGAAATAATATGTGTGTAATGAGAAATCGTCCTTGGAGTGGGACTGGTTCTGCTTGCTATATCTGCAGGTAGTCCGGTTTTTCCCAGACAAAATGAGGGCCTTAGAGGCTGAATTAGATGAAGTATAAAACATGAAAGTTGTTCCTTTATGTGTTAGCGAGGTTCTTAAAATAGGGTTTTGCAATTGGACTTGTATAACTTGAGAAATTCTAAACTGAAAGTGACCTGCTCAAACTATTTTTGTGCAGAATATAGGTCTGAACTCAAAATTTCACCATAAATTGTACAGATCTTATATTATTTTAATTTTTGGATATGTTATATCCATGTGTGTCTAGTTTAAAAAAAAGGAATCAAGTAATTTAAAATTATATAGTGAAAGTTATTCACTTTCATGTCTGGCAAGGTCAAGCTGTCCAACAAGAAAAAAATATGCATAAATGTTAGGCTTACATATAAAGAACATATCCTAATTGCATACTAAGAATAAACACTCAATGTAGTATTTAATCCACCTGAGGCACAACAATTTACTTTTAAAGGAAAGTGTTGTGCATTATCTACTTATCTCATTTCAACTACTAAAGCTCGGAAGTGGATTAGAAAAGGATGTCAAGGCTATTATTGCGTTTTAAATACCCGCAAGCATACGGTTGTGGTTGTAGTATAAAGGATTATCGTTCCCACAGGGATTGTATATTGAGTACTAATATCTCTACTTATGATCTTAGCTAGTAAATCGAATAAAAGTGATTTAGCAAATAAAATATAAAGGAAAGCAATTGAAACTAATAAAATCAAATAATGAAAGCTTAGAGCCTAGGTCTAGTTTCACTATTCCAATCCGATCATGAACACATTAACAAACAAAAGACATTGATTTCAGTTAAGGGTAATTGTTCTAATTTACCTAAAGCCTGTCTCGAGTTCAATTAAGCATGCAAAGATTAAAGTTTAACCTACTCTCGTGATTAAGAAGTTAATCTAAGCTCATTAGGTTCCCTAACAATTATTGGTTTACCACCGTAAACTCTGTCTACAGTCATGGTTCCTCGAAGAGCTCGCCTACTCTCGTGGTCGAGTGATCTAAGTCCTATGAGTCTTAAGCTAATGAATTCCCCTAACTCTCATTGGTTAATTCACCCATAAATATACAAACAAGCCGGCCAAGAATGAAAGCATACATTAATTCAGCTCAAGGGATTAACTGAATATCAAATTAAAATAATAAAATCATGTGTTCATTCACGTCATGGAATAGCTACTCCTATTCCCAAACCCTAAAAGTAAACTAGCCACTCATGGCTAGGACAAAATCCATGAAAAACAATAGAAAACAAAATAGGACAGATTA
>CATIWK010195983.1:0-14913 GCA_949634005.1 Mallotus japonicus
GTTTCTACTTTTTGCAGGACCTGCAATGGTTTTTGGATGTTGCTGGGTTCAATATTGGATATGTAACACAAAGATCACTAAGGAGATTTTTTTGGACAGTTTTTTGCTACATGTAAATGAACATGTAAAGTTCTAGTTAGATAAAAAATGTATTACATGTAAATGTATTTACACATGGAAGCCCAAATTTAGATATATAGTTTATTTGGTGGGCTATTATTTTGTAAATGATATATGTAATAGGCTAGCCCATATTACATTTATCATTTATTTGGGCTATTATTTTGTAAAGGGTATATGTAATAGGCTTGCTTACATTTGGGCTTCGGCCTAAAAGACAAGTATTTTATTTAATTTTAGTGCATTGGGCTCAAACAATTTTAGCCCACAACCCTTGAGATCCAACCCGACTTATCGGATAGTAACTCGATAATTTCGGGGTTCCGACCAGTCATTTTTGTTTCACATTCGGTGCCGGTTCGGTTCCCATTTTCCACCAACCAAACCCGTTCGGTTTTTCCCGATTTGAACCCAAACCGACCCGACCCGTCCGATGCACACCCTTACCAATACTAATATTTAAGGAAAAAAAATTAGTCCCAATTTGGAGGTGTAAAACAAATTGATGTCTAAAGTGGTTTAAGAAAACTAAAAATATTAATTATTGGTATCATTCTATCATATTCATATGTCATAGTCGAAATTTCCAACAAAAATAGGTTAATGAAATTAAAATTTACTTCAATTTTCAAAATTTGCAACAACGACATCAAATGATTATGATCCATGCTTTATGTGAACACAAAAGGTTTTGATTTTTGACTTAATGCAACACTTTCGAAAATATATAAAGGGAAAATTAATGGCTAAAGTGGTAATTCATCCCCTAAACTATTGTTCAAGGTGTGATTAACTCAAAAATCTACTTTTTTTTACTATTACACCCAAATAAATCACAAGTTTAACTATTTGTCCCATATTTAGGCTTGATATTCACGTTTGCATAATATGCGCTTAAAAAAACGAAGTTGTTAAATTAAAATAGCCAAAAACGACAGTCCCTTTCCTTTCAACCTATATCATAATTTGTGAGATCCCCAAATTTGTATTTCTCTATTTCCTAATGTCTAATTCTAATTCTAATTCTAATTCTAATTCATATTCTTCTTACCATCCATTGTCTTCATCTAGAAAATCCTCTCTTGGAGTTGTTGATAACAAATATGATAGTCCCTTGAAGCGATGCTTCTATTATAATGTCGCTCCACCATTTATTTTTTAGAGCGATGCAAATCTAGGGCGTAGATATTTCGCTTGCCCAAATATGGTGAATAAGGTAAGAGCATGAAAATTACTTGATTTTTATTGTATGCATTATTGTTTTGTAGTGATGTAATTTCATGAATAGAATATGCAAGTAAGGAAGTGAAAATACTAGAATGGTATGATGCTGAGTTTCCATTAAGGGCAAATGAAGTGATAAACAGCTTAAAAATGGAGGTCCAACATTATAGGCAACGAAGCATTGATATTGCTAAAGGAGAAATGGCTGTTGGTGGACATATTATAATTGAAAGCTGATTGGCATATTTAGAGTTAGAGCTTCAAATAATGAAGGAGGAAATTATTCAGCTGAAAAATGTTGAAACAAGGTTTTTTAAGAATTGGATGACTGTGAAGGTGTTTTGTTGCATGTTGATGATATATGGTCTATGTTTTCCTTTTTGGAAGTAAATTATGCTATGTGCTTTGTTATGTTCTGCCTAACCATCATAGATTAGATTTTGGGTTAAGTTTTGTCTTAATTTGGCTAGAACATAGAAGGGAATAGGTATCAATTGGATGTATTTTGTATGGTTTTGAATGATTGTAAGAATAATGCTTGAATGAATGAAAGTAATTTTGAGCTCATTGAGCTAAAATCCTACTTTAGTGTTTGTCAATTCATAGATGTCTAAAATTCATTTGTATTTTACATACAATGTGCTTTAGACATAATATATATATATATATATATATGTAATTGAATACAAATGAAAGGTTGTCAAAAGTATAGCCACAATAAAACTAAATTTCATTTAATGTACATTTACAGTATAGCCAAAAAATAACCTGTTTTGTAAAAAATAAAAAAAGAAGCAGCATGTACCTATACCATAACTAGAAAGAAGCATGTACCTATTATGCCTTTTTTTTTTTTTTGGTAAATCCATATCAAGCCCCTGAATTTATTGGGTTTATTCTATTAAGCCCTTATCCTTTCATTGCATTATATTGAGCCCTTATACTTTTATTTAAGTAGCTATTGAGGACTTTTTTAACAGTCTCAATAGAAGGTGTTAAGTATTGCATATAAAAATAAGGCCAAATCCATTATGAAGCTCTTGAACTTATTAGGTTTATTCTATTGAGCCCTTATCCTTTTTCATTGTATTATATTGAGCCCCTATACTTTTATTTAAATTCTTCATGATATTATTTTTATATGTAATACTTAACACCATTAGTGGGTCTGTCAAATTGGCCCTCAATAGCTACATAAATAAAAACATAAGGGCTCAATAGAATCCAATAAAATGATAAGGGCTCAATAGAATAAACCATTATAGTTCAGGGGCTTGATAATGGATTTTACCCTTCTTTTTTTTTCAAAAAACACAACCATGGCATGTACCTATACCACTACAAGAAAGAAGCGTGTACCTATTATGCCATTTTTTTTTCCAAAAAACACAACCATGACACGTACCTATACCACAAAAATCACTATACCATGTGCCTATGTCCAAAACACCCAAGTTAAAGTAATGTGTCCGAAAAATACCAAAAAAACAATCTATAGTAGCCATAAAATATAAACAAATTGTAGTATCCAGTAAAAACACAAAGTTTGTTGTTTCCAAAAAATAAAAAATGCAAAGGTTGTGCATTATCCTATGGTATTCAAGGTTTCTTTGTAGTAGCTCTTGGATTCTTCTGTGATAACTGAATTGAGACTCCTATTTAAGACTCCTGAATTGAGACTTCTGTCTACGATGCTTGAAATAAGACTTCTATATGCGATGTTTGACTTAGTATCTCTATATCATCTCTTGCCCTTTTTTCTTCAATGCGCCTTGTCGTTTTTTAGATATTGCTTGTAAAGTACTTGTAGTAACTGCTTCAGATCCATCCCACCTCAATCTTGGTACTCAAAATCTGCCATATGTAGGGTTCTTTTTATATGTTTGTGGTGGTAGCAACTATCTAATACTTCCCTAAAATTGATTAGGAATAGGGTTACTTGGCTTATTAAGCTTTTACATAAGAAGACCATGCTACAATAAAGGTAATGAAGTTAATGAATGATTAATGTAACAAAATCTGAGTCAACTCCAGAAATTGATTAAGAGTAGGGTTCCCTTCATACTCACATCAGTTTTTACTATTCCATCTTTCATAACTATACCAGTTGGTGGCTTTGGTGTTTTAGATTTTCCTTTTACTTAGCTGTAGTTGGTGCTGAAGTAGCATCAACTTGTGAATTTGATTTTATTGACTTTGCACAAATTCTGAAACCTATAGATTCATAAATATTCGCAATGAAAACTTGGAAGTCAGGTGTTGCACTATTGCCTTCATGATGTAAAATAAAATGCAACATATTAAAATAACAACGAACACAATAATAGTGCAAATTACAAATAAGACATCTAGTTTCTCAACAGTTGATGTTCTTAGTGTATCAAGTGGATTCCGCAAAGAAAATGCATATTAGTATGCATTAACTGATGTACCTTTTTAAAGAAAATGTTATTATATAGTATGCATTATCATTTATGTTTCTAAAATTCCCTCTCTGCCACCTTGCTTTTTTCAGATTGCTCTACTAATCCAATGATTTTTCTCCTTCTACACATTAATTTACTTCTTCTATTAGCAAAGTTCACCTTTGCATCTATATAATGATCACCATCAATCACATTCTCATCAAATTGCACTTCTTCAACCTCTTCAGTCACATTCTCTATCATATTCTCAGCCACATTCTCTAGCAGAGGTACTTCATTAACAATAGGTTCATCTAATGAATGCTCGCAATATAAATCATTGTTCTTATAAGTTGACAGTATCTCATGTATCCCACCATCATTGTACAATAACTTTAAATTTACTGCCATTTTCCCCATATTTCAACCAGTATATTTTAGGCACATGTGCATATCCTAAAAAACCCACCATCTTCACAAATTTAAAGAAATGAAGTTTATCAATATCATACACAAGAAAACCATCAACCTCACCATTTGAATGTCTTAGAACAGGGTCCCTCATGAAAACACCTCCATGATGAATCTTGACAGTTGCTTTAAAGGGTTCCATTTGAATAAGAAAGCAAAAAATTGACATGCATCAATTACATAATCACTTTTGCTCAATAAAATACTCCACTAAACCCATTGCTCAAATTTATTTTAACATTGTCATGTAAGCTAAAAAATATAGTACCTAAAATTGGAAAGGATGAGATGATTACAAGATCTTCAACGCAATTTTATTGAAACACTAAAATTGTCATTTGTCTTTTTTTTTAAAGTGATTTTAATGAGATAGTAGCAAAATCGTGGTTTGTTTTTCTCTTTGGTTTTCAATTTAGGGTTCAATTTAGGAATTTCTCTTTTTGTGTAAGTAATAGTTGTATAAGGTGTCCCCATGTTCGACACTTGGCTTTCATTCCCGTGCAACATTTTTTTTTTACTTCAAACGCCTTTGCAAACATGTATTGTGCAAACGTGAATATCCGGCCTGAATATGGGGCAAATAGCCAAAATTGTGATTTAGTTGGGTGTAATAGTCAAAAAAGTTAATTTTTGGATTAATTACATCTTGAACAATAATTTAGGGGACGAATTGCCACTTTAGCCGAAAATTAATTGTGGAAGAAAATAATTATGTTGTCCTTTTTTCAATTTATTTTTAATTAACGTTTTAAATGCTGTGGTCCTTTGGCAACAACCATAGGAATGCGTAATGATTTTTTTTTTTTTTTTGGTCAGGGATAATTTTGATCTTTGTTCCATCTTCAGGCCAAGTGGGAATGGGATAGAGCATTTTTGCCCCGGAAGAAAAGTATTTATTAGAGAAAAATAATTAATGATGTATATAAATTTATTTTTAAAATATTATTTTATCAGTAATAATATATGCCACCGTATAGAATATTATCTGTCTCTATAATTTATTTAACTTCTTAGATAAGTAATAAAAATTAAATATATAATATTAAGTTACTATTTTTATCAATTAATCCCTAAAATTATTTTTCAAATTAAAATATAAAATTTTAAAATTTCAAAATGAATTGTAAAAATAGAAAATTGCCTTTACTGATAGATAAATATAATTTAAATAATTGTAGTTTTTAGAGAGAAAAATACTAGACATTAAGTAATAAAATAAATATACTTTTAACTTCTATTTAAAAGTTTGCATGTACAATAACAAATCTGAAAACTAGACAAGCACTTCATTTTTTTAGATGAAATATTTAATTAATTAAAAGCTGATGAATAAAATAAAAACCTAGACATTATCATTTATATTTTTAAATTAATCAATATCTTTGTATATTTATTAAAAAAAATTGAATCTTTTATATTATTTATATATCTACAAAATCCACTAAAACTTTAGTTTTCTATGGTTATTGTTTCTTTCTCTTACTTCTGTACCTTTTCTATTCTTCTTCATTTTTTTCTTTACATGTAGTTTATATATTGAGTTTTTTTTTTTTTTAAAAAAGAGCTTTTTACCGATAAAAGAGTGGTCTAATGGTCTCTAAAAGTATTATAAAATATAAAAATTAAATTTTATTGTTAGTAATTTGAAAAATTATTTTTATCTGATTTAAAAATAAAATTATCTTTTGTTGCATAATCTATTGATATTTAAATAGTTGATCTAACTTTTTCTATTAATAATAAAAAAATTACTCTTCAATTGAAAAAGTTACTCTTGTATCTAAATATTAAATGAGTATATATGTTTCTTATTAAAGAGTCTTACAATTTTAGACACTTATGTTTATACATACTTTAAACTATATATATATATATATATATATATATATATATATATATATAGTACTTTTAAGATCCTAAACTTTACAAGTTTTAATAATTTTAGCATATTTTTTCAATTTTTACTTAAAAAACTCTGAACTTTATATCTTTTAATAATTTTAATACGTTCTTTTAAAATTTATAAAAAACATAAAGTTTACAATTTTTAATAATTTTAATATATGTTTTGAAAAAAATAATCAAAAAATTGTTAAAACTCATAAGGTTCATAATTTTTTAGATAATTAGGGTAATATTAATTTGTATTTATTCAATCAATATTTTAACATCTTATATAATGTTGCAGTGTTTAATGTGGATATGATATCGAACTTATTTTAAATTTTAAAAAAGAGAATTTAATGAATTAACAAAAATTTTCTTCTTTAAATATACTATTTTAAAATAAAAAAAATAGTATTTCAATTTGTTATAGATTTGCAATTGTTTATATGAAACTAAAATAATTTTTTAATTAAAAAACATGTTAAAATTATTAAAAGAATTTAAAATTTACGATTTTAAAGTGAAAAAAGATATTTTAATGTCATATAAGTAATTGCAAATTTATGAAAAACTAAAATATTATATTTTTTAAGGAGAAAATTTTTGCTAACTTATTAATTTTTTTAAAAAAAATTATAAGGTGTTTGGTACTATATCAACATTAAATAATTACAACATTTTATCAGATGTTAAAAAATCGATTAAACAAATATAGGTTAATATTGAAATAGATTTTTTTTGCTGGTAAATTTTAAAAAAATATGCTAAAATTTATTAAAAAGTATAAAGTTTATGATTTTTTTTTTATAAATTTTAAAAGATTGAGTTAATATTGTTAAAAATGTAAAGTTCAAGAGTTTTAAGTAAAAGTTGAAAGAACATACTAAAATTGTTAAATTTCGTAAAGTTTATAATTTTATAAGTAATTAGGATATATATATATAATTCATAACATAAATATGAAAAAATAATAATTTTTTTTTTATTCGTTGGAGACCAAATGGATTATACAATATGAAATAAGTATATATATCTTTATCACTCACCATAGGTGGAAAACTACATATCAATGTAAGTGAATGATAAATATAGAGACACTTTTAAGGTTCCCATAAATGAAAATATCAATTAAATTATTTGGATTGACATATTAAGAATAATTGTATATAGCAACTTGGTGAATTAAATAAAAACATAAAAAAAATGAAATAAGTTAGCTAATAAGTACAATTGACATCATCCTTAATTGGTCTAATTAAAAATTAGTTAGTAATCTTATCGAATTAAAAACATCATTGAAATCTAAAATGGGTATACCACCAAACCATTGATACAAGGGTAGTAGGTAATGGAAATAATGATATATACCAAAGTATCTTCAACATATCTAAGATTGTATGTAAGATTTTATTCACATTTTTAATTAAGTTAAGAAGTAGAAGATGATCTCATCTCAAATTGAATTAAAAAGAACATCATCTCCACCAAATATCATTGTCAAAAATCACCAAATTTAAGCACAAACTAATAAATTAATAAGATAGCTACCACTCATGCCATTTCCTTGTAATATGTTATTTTTTTTTATTATTATCCGAGTTTCACGGGCATGATTATAACTTTAAAAGTGGGGATTTAGAGATAATAAGAACTAAAAGAGCTATGAAATTTTTAGAATATATGTCCTTAGACTATAGCCCTAACATAAACTAAGACAAAAAAACATGATAATGGATAGAGAGATAAGGATTCACATGGCCATGTCGTTAAGAGTTTGGCCAAATGCATGGTTTCACCCCTAAACTTTAAATCATTAGTTTTTGATACTTCTTAAATTTTATTTATTTTTTCAATTTTTAAATTTTTATTTTAAACTTATTTAACTCATATGATACACAAAATGAATATATTTTATCAATGAACATAAAAAGGACTTGTGTGTGTTGGAATAAAATTTCATTTAATAAGATATTAAAATTGAAGAAGAATTGTTTTCGACTTTTTTTTTTTAAATTTTAGACTTAGAGATGAAATAAGTTTAAAAAAAAAGTTTTTAAAATGTTATAAAAAATAATAAAAATTAAATTGTATCGAAAGTTAATCACACAAAACTTAGAGGTGAAGCAAGTAGAATCCAGGTAGATATACAATCTTTTTTTTAAAGAAAAGCCTAAGTAGATACCTAATTTAAAAGAGATAAAAAAAAAAAAAACATAGATATAGATATAGGGGATACTTTAAGAGGGTGGTAGTGTTGATCATTGATGAAGATATAAATAAGTTTTTTCAGTCACAATCATATACCAAAAAATGCAAATTGCAAGAAAAATGTTGCATTATCATGGACCGAAAGTGAGTATTCTTTTTTAATTGTATTTGTAAGGAACATCAAAATTTTCAAAGATCCTCCATCAATTTTTGAGCATATCATATGTATGTGATCCCTATCTTTTCTTTTTCAGCTGGTGACCCCTCAAATTCGGCTATGCAAATATTGGAGTTTTTTTTTTTTTTTAAAGAGGTCATATGATGTAAATTTTGATGGATGACGATAAGAATCGAATCCTGTACTTCATAATCACATCAGAATATCTTTGAAAAGGAGTTACCACTTAACTATTCCCTTACTGATAGTGTTAATTTTAAATTTTAATTTTATGTGTGCATATATATGTATACACTAAAAAAACAGAAACATAAGGCAAGTTGACCCGTTGAATCTGAGACTAGTCATTGTCGGCAAAAAATGGTTTATGAGACACGGTAATGACTCATGAAAGTTCATTGTGTTTTCTTGTTTCTTCTCTTTTTTTTTTTTTGTAATTTTATGATTTTTGTAAGCATTATAAAATAAGAAGATTATTATTATTATTATTAATTTAAATATTAGGGAAATGAATAAGGAAGGAGTCAAAAAATTTTTATAATATATAGTAGATAGTCAAGAGTTTTAATGAGTGGTGACAATTCTCTGCAACTAGATACAAAGTCTATCATTATTTTTTCTTTCTTTTAATTTTATTTATATTTCATCGTCTATTTTTTCTTTATTTTTTTTATTTCTTTCCCTTTTTTATTTTGTTTTATTATTGATTTTTTTTATTTTTATGTAATTTTTTTTTACTCTCATTTAGTTGTTATTATTGTATTAATTAGGGGTGCACAAAAATTAATCAAACCGACCAAACCGAATTGATTTAATTCAATCCAAACCGAAAATCATTTTTCAAGTGGTTATATGGACGGTTATGGTTTTGAAATTTTTATATACCGATGTTTTGGTTTGATTTCGGATTAAGAAAATAAAAATTCAATAAAACCGAACCAAACTAATAATACTGTAAAACTATCTTTTTTTAAAAAAAAAATGAATATATATGTACACGAGATATTAATGCTAATAATTTTGTAGTTCCTAAAATTATAGACTTTTAATTAGCTAGAGTCTTAGACTCTTCAACTTTCCTTTTACTCTTTATAAACAAACACTGCACCACCCAAATGGGTGTGGTGGTAAGGAGGCATTAAAGCCCCTTAAGGAGTGAGGGTTCAAGCCCCACTCACCCCAATCCCCTTCCCCCAATGGTTGTTCAAAAAAAACACCACAACTTTAACTCTAGCACTTTCTCATCACATTATCTTCTTTATAATAGCAGTTTACTCACTAAAGTTAAAGTTATTCATCAAATTAATAAAAGTGAGAGTTAGCTAACTCTTTTTATTTTTTTAGATGCTTTTATTTTGTATTTATCAAAATTTTTTTTCTTTGTTTTAGTTATCTGATTGTCTATGCTTTGATTCTAAACAAACAAAAAGGTGAATAACTTTGAAAATCAAATCTCTCTTGTCCGAGTAACTTGAACCTATTTGTTTTATCTATATGTGTTTATATGAAATTCTATTTATAATTTGATAAAATAAATTTTATTCTATCAAAAATTAAAATTTATTTTGTTCATTCATTTACTTGTCAAACCGACTATCCAAATTGAATCCAAATAGCATTGGTTTGGATATTTTTAATATTATTTGATTTGGTTAAAAATTGAAGTGTTCAAAAACCGATTTTATTGGTTTGATTAGAAATTTTTGGTCTAAACCTACAAAACCGAACCATAAACACCCCTAGTATTAACTATGTATTTTTAGGTAAGAAATTGTGGATCTTTCTTCATAGAAATAGTTTCTGTCTCCTCACGTATGTATGGAGTATTTTCAGTTTTCTTTTATAGAAGTTTCGAAAATCATTTGTTAGATAGATTCATAAGATTGGACTCATTGAAAGATAAAAATGTCATTCCAGCTGAACCATATCTCTTTGTTGAATTTGAGAGCTCTATCAACGTGATCATAAAATATTTGAATAAATTTTTTCGATTTAAGTTTCTTTTTGAATGGAACAATTGTATAGTATTTTTTTTTTCTTTTGATTTTAAGATGGTAGTTTTCAACTTTATGTCAAATATTAGGGAAATAAACAAATTGTCGACTGGTACTGGTTTTGAGCTGGGGTTTGGGCTTTTAAGCCTATCTTATTTAGCTTTGATTCTAAGTGGACAATTTTGAGATTCACTTCCAAATGAACCAGGGATTTTTTTCAAAATTAGAGACAAAATTTTCAAAAATATAATTCTTTATACAAGCCTATGCTATACAAAGTTTTCAAAAATACGATTTTTTTTAAAAAAAACATAATGTTGACAAAAAAATTTTCAAAAATACAATTGTTCTTTCATATGTAAATAACAACCATCACAAAACAACTACAGATACAATCACCAACAACTAAAAATATTTTCAGTTTTTTTTTTTTTTTTATCGTTGCTGGGTTGTTGTTTCTGTTTTTTTCTTATTTTTTAGTTGTTGCTAGGTTATTGTTGTGAGGTTGTTGTTTTTAATTTTTTTTAATTATTGTCTGGTTGTTATTTGATTGTCGTTTGGTTGTTATTGCTTTTTTTTTTCTCTTGTTATTGTCTGGTTAAATTTATTTATTTGGTAAAAACCATCAACAACAACCCAAACAAAAAAAAAACATATTCATTGAATATATTTAGTAAAAATCATATATTTTACTTTTAAAAATTGTAACTCACTCATTTATTCAAAAATTTGTAATATTTAAAGAAATCAAACAACTAAAAATTAAATAGGGTAAAAGAATAACTCAAAACAAGTAAAAAATATTGACAACAACCTAATAACAACCAGAAAAAATCAAAAAATAGCAACAACAATACAACAATTTGACAACAATCAATTCAAAATAGCTATGTTTTCCTCTATTTTACAACGGGTAAACAAAGAAAAAAAATAATCATTATGTTTGTGCATAAAATTCTCCATTTTAATGAAAACAACCAGAGAAAAAAAGGGTGATTTCATAAGATTGAAAAAGCTGGAACAACACGCACAGAAATATAAGGCAATAATGAACAAACACAAATCAATCTTTGTTCAAAAAAAAAAAAAAAAAAAACACAAATCAATCTCAGTGGAGAATTGCCAAGTCACTCAAATTGATTGAAAATGGCACTCTTAGCTCCAGAAGACTCACAAAAACAAAACTCTCTATATCTCTCCCTGCAATGGACAAGAAGCAGCACACCTCTTGCTCACAAACATACATCATCATCATCAAATACCATATCAAATTCACCTTTTTTTTTGTAATTATAATTTGACTTCTTCTTCTTTTGCTTCGAAGGTTGCTCAAAAAGAATCAAAGTTGAATACTAGTTCATATGGAGTAGGGTAGCAATTTTGTTTTTGTTGTTATTGTGATGGTTACTAGTTATATATGAAACACCGTAAGAAAAAAGGAAAAAAATGTTATACATGAAATACGATTCAGTTATTTTTTAAAAAATAAGGCACTGTAAATTTAATTAATATTTTTAGTCAAAACTTAGTATACATATAATTTTTTTTATTCTTATTTAAAAAAACTAATTTGGATTTTCAATTATCATGCGAGGTTAATATTGGATCCTTATTTATATATTTTTGTTTTTAACAAATTTTTAAAAACTGAACTATATTAACTCTTTACTTAAAAAAAATTTCTACAATCAACTCCTATGAATTAAAGAATAGTTTAATTATAATAGTTGACTAACAAAAAACATTATAAAAAAATTTACTAATTTTTTAGAAATATATGTGATTTTATTGTAAATGTTTTAAATTTTTAAATCTATACAATATTTTCTAATTTTTTAAATGTTTTATTTTTTAAAAAATTTCTATAAGCTTAAAAATTAAAGGAAAAATTAAAAACTTTACAATCAATAGATATCTGTTTTAAAAATCAATAGATTGTAAATATCTGTTTTTTTTTTAAATCAATAAATTTTACTTATTAATTAAAATAATATTTAGTTAGTTAGCCATTAAAATTAATTTTTTCTTTTAATTTGTAGTACTTGATTGTAAAATTTTTCAAGATGAAGATCTATTATGTCACGATCCGAACCCTCAAGGGCACGTGACCGGTACTAGGGAATGGAAAAGCAAGTAGTTTCTAAAACCCATAGTAAGCCTAAGAAATTTATTACAGAAATAAAATTAACTTTAAAATTCTAAGGAAAATCTGGCAGAGTTTCCCCTGTACTGGAAAAAAACCAAAACCTGTAAAAATGCAAATACACTCCCAAAATATATATATCATCACAACCACGATCTCCAATAATCCAATCTCAACACAACACAATTATAACAACAACAACAACGACGACGAACATTCAAATCTATTGCGGTGTCTAGATTACTTAATCTATTACTTATGAATATCAATAGCATTAAGTAACCTATATAACACAGCCGATGAAGAATGAGTCCGGCATAGAGAAGATGAACTAACTGTAGACTCTCAAGTTCCTGGAAAAATAGTTGAGGGGAGTCAGATATCATTGAGTAAGCTAATATAAGGAAATGTATATCAGTTTAAAAAAAAACATTCTTTTATTTAAACGTTTATCTCAGATATTTACTATAAAATTGAATTTAAAGAAATCATTAATTTACCAAGTACTATAAATACATATATTCAATTATAAATCTCTTAAACTAAGAATATATATAATTAAATTCATTAAATATTCGTTAAGTATTTTTATTAAAAACGTAATTTCCAAATACCAATAATTAAACAAATGTATAATAAAAGGTTAAAACAATTAAATAACATTAATAAATAACTTAAGACAAAAATAGTGGTAGAACCCTAAACCATAAATCTACAAGCCAGTCAGCTCACTTATTTAACCAAAGACTGTCGGTTCCTGAGAGCTAAGTTTCCACCGAACTACTAGCCACAGTCAATCTCTTATTCTAATATTTACTGGCGGTTCCTGAGAGCTAAGCATCTATTGAGCCACCGGTCCCAGTAATAATTACCTATAATTCACACATATCGCCCGAGAGCTATGCATCAACCGAGCTTCATAATTAAATTCAACAAGGGCCTGACTCAAGAATCATTACCTGTGTACACACAGTCCTGGTGACACCCATCAAGTAACTCGTTCTACTAGTCTTTTCCAATTTCTTTTATATATAAATACACAGTAAAATTCCAAGGATAAATTATTTGGAATGAAATATTTTTATTTAATTCCTCACAATATCCTTATAATAAAAATCATAATAACAAATAACCAAAATAAAGCATCAATAATAATCATAATATAAATAGCATATTTAAAATATAAAATCAACATTAGGGGCATTTCAAATATTAATATGCAAATTCTTTAAGTAAATCCCCTTTTTTAAATATAATTAATTAAACTAGGCTGTTAAGTATAAACTTAACACACATTTCAAATATTAACTTACAAGTGGAGCGAGTAGGCTGACGTGTCCTCGTCTGCCTATTACCGGATGTCTTCGCTCCGGTATACTCTATAATAACAATATATATATAATGAATAATTATTAAATAAATTCCTAATAACTTCCAAAAATTCTAAAAATTGATAAAAAAAATGATGGAATCAACGAAATTGACTTACGAACGCCCTAAATAATAAATTTTGAGACTTAACGATTATCTCCGACGATTTAACTAATTTAAATGGAAATTAAATAATTTTCACTGCAACCTTTCCAAGATTTATTTCTCAAAATCCGTAAAGAATTAGACTAAACTCCATCTACAGAAATTAATCACCACAATTTATACTATTTACTAAAAATAGTTCCATAAAATTTTCTCGGGTTGGTGTTGTTTACTCGCCGGAGTTCAGGTGGAACCCATCATAATTCTCACCGGAAAAGTATCACCCGACAAAACCGAATACACCAACATGTTCATAATAATTATTAGAACACATCTAAAGCCTCAAATGCAACAAAATATGCATAGATCAATTCATGGATCGAAAAATTAAAAAGAAATTATCGAAAAATTAGTAGAAAATTAAATTGGATGAGATCGGATGCGTGGTTGGCGTCTATAAACTCCTGGTGATGAGAGGAACACACTGGAAGTGATCGTGATGTTTGAAAACAGCCGGAACAGTGAGAACGGGGTTAATTAGACTGATTATTCTTGATCAAAACTGCATAATTCTTGGAGGTTTCTCATAAAACAAAAGCTACCAGTGCGTAGAAGAAGATGAGAAGAAGTTATGGTTCAAATTTGGGGTCAATTGGAGATCGTTTAGGTGGATAACAGTAAAGAAGAAGAAGTTTGGGTACTAAAAAAAATTTTCCACTCAAAAACAAAACTCCAGCTGCCAATCTCTCCTTACCCACTGCAGGTTGCTTTATCCTTCTTTGTTCACACACCCACACGTGTCCTTAT
>CATIWK010196000.1:0-13888 GCA_949634005.1 Mallotus japonicus
CAATGCACTTTGATAAATACAAAACAAATGAGAAAATGTGAAATACACATAGCCAAATGGAATGATTTAAGATGCATATGTTCAAGTGAATTATATGCAATGCATGTATATTAAATGAAATGCTTATGGTTAGGGTCAAGGATGTTACATCATCTTTGATTATTTCCTTATTTCCTTTACATTTTATTTGCATTCACTACACATTTCCACACAATGTGCACATCAGTCCCTAAATAAACCGATAATAGTCCATACTTTGCTACTTGTGTTTCATTCAAACCTGGTGGTGGAATATCGATTATTATCACTCATAGCACGTACTTATCCACGTCACCTGGACCCTTGAGTGGGGAGACGTAATAGAGGTATATAGCTGTGGGAGCCGTAACTTATTACCCTTGACTCAGCTCATGTAATGACCTAGCAACTTCCACTAGGATTCTTCCTAAAATGCATGTGTTTTATGCCATTTAGTAAACCGTACAATAAAGCCTAAGCCCATTGAAAATGGACTATTGGGCCTTTAATGCCTTCTTGGGCCCGTTAAACTGGACTTTGGTTTTATTTAAAGGATTTGCTACTTGTTTGCTGTGTTTCGAGAGCTTTCTTATATACGTCGGTTTTGTTATCCCATGTTCATAATCAAAACTTAACCAACAATCCTAGGATAAGGAACTCACCATTGAACACATGTGTGGGAGAAATAAGGGTGGAGATGTTGTTTGCAGAGTTGTATCTTTTGTTATGTGCTATATATAAGTAGAATATTTATTTATCCTTTTTAGCATTAGTGAGTCCCTGCATATCATGCATACACGCCATGCATGTTTCTAACCTGTGTTGGTTGCAGATATAGATCCAAATCAGTCATCCGCTTGGACATCCTCCAATACCGATCGCTTAGTCAGAATGTTGAAAGAGACAGCGTCAGTAAGTTTTGATCCGGAACAGTTTAAGGCAGAAATGGCCGAACATACCAGAATAATTATGTGAGAGATGATGGTAGAGATGAACTCAACCACAGAGAAACCACCAGCGCCTCCACCACCGCCATTTGATCTTGATGTTGAAAATGCTGGGAGATAAGAAATAGAAGATGACTAGGAAACTCTACTAGCCGAACTAGTTACCTGACAGAGGTTGGATGCCCCGGAGGATATAGAGAAGCCAGATTGGGCTAAAGACCTTGTTAAGACTATGGCTCAGATGAAGTTAATGATGAAAGAGAAAGGGATAGATGCTTCGATAAACTACTCCGACCTAAGTTTGGGAGAAGATGATGATCCACTACCCCGAAAATTCAGGTTTCCCGATATGAAGAAGTTCACTGGTGTTAAGGATTCCCATTTGCATCTCAAACAGTATGTAACTCACATGAGAACAACCAGCTTGAACAAGGCGCAGATTGTCAAATAGTTTCCCCTGTCTCTCGAGGGAGCACCAATTAGGTGGTATTATTCCTTGGAACCTTATATCCAAGTTAACTGAGAGGGTTTATGTGCTGCGTTTGTCAAATAGTACAGCCTCAACATCCAAATGGAAGCATCTCTGAGAGATTTACAGCATATCAAGCAAAGGTTCAATGAGTCTGTCGCCGATTTCTTGATTATATTGAGAGCAAAACTAGCGCAGATGAAACACCGACCTTCTGAGAATGATCAACTAGTGATAGCAATAGAGAGATGTGTACTCTCGCTCTCCAAGAAGTTGAAAGATTTGGGAATCCAAAATTTTGAGGAATTGTACAGATTCGGGGTGCAGAAAGAATCTGACTTAGCACAAAAGAGAAAATCCTTTAGTGGGAGATCCCCAGGTAGAGAAGGGACTGGATCCAGCAGTGGGATTAGATCAGGTAGCAATGTACAGATAAATGATGTTCAACAACCTAGAAGATTTTCTAATCTAGGAAGACGCCTCTCTAAAGTTTTAGAGAAGTTGATAGAGAAAAACCTGTTGCGACCTCTACCACAGAGACCGCCATTCCCAAATGCTAACCCAAAGCTATATTGCAAATACCACCAAAATATTAGATATGATACCGACGGCTACACTCGCCTGAAACACGAAATCCAATATTTGATCGATTTAGGTAAAATAACTAACCCCGAAACTAGAAAGCCAAACACAGAAACAACCCGCTACCCAATTACCGAAGCATGCCACCACCAAATCAATCCATCCTTATGATAAACACTGGCTTGATTGAGGAGCAAGTCTTGAACTCCTTTGTTGATGCCACACCCACACCACCAAAACCTAAACCAAAATGCCTGAATTTAATAAAGCAGCCTGTGGAGATTAAGGTGAATGTCTTGGACATTTGGAGCTTCGATGATGAGGAAGGAGGAGCAATCGATCTGTGGAAAAATAATGAAGATAGAAAAGCCCAATCAGTTGGGAAACTTGAAAAGAAGAAAGAAGAAGCCAAATCTGATGGGTCTGAGGAAAAATAAGAATCTGAGAAAGATGAGAAAGTCGAGAAAGCTGCTGTAGCTGTGAAGGAAGAGAAAACTCTCTCTAGTGTCTGGGAGATGCTTATGAACTCCAAAGCCCATCGGGAGGCACTAGTTATGGCTTTAGATCATAAGAAGATTCCTACAAGCCATACCCCTGAGCAGTTGGTGGATTCCTTGACCGAAAGCCCCCATGGAGCCATTATATTCACTGATGAGGATTTACCTTTGGTAGGGAGAGACCACCTTAAGCCTTTGTTCATCAAGGCTGAACTGAAGGGGAAGTTGACTTTCTATGTGATGGTAGACAACAGATCTGCTATCAATGTCTGCCCTTTGAAGATTCTGCCCAAGTTAGGAAGGACTGTGGCTGATTTAAAGCCATATGATGTGGTGATTAAGGCTTATGATGATACGAAAAGACTAGTTGAGGGGACCTTTAGGGCATTGGTCAAGACTGGACCTGTTGAAGTTTGGGTCAACCTACATGTGATTGATATTCCAGTCACCTTTGCTGTTTTGCTAGGAAGACTATGGTTCCATCCTTTGGGAGGCGTGCCATCCACTGTACATCAAAAGATCAAGTTTCCACATGAGGGGAGAGTGGTTACTATTTCTGCTGAAACTGAGGTTGCTATTGCTGTATTAAAGTTAACGCCTCAAGAAATCCCTTTTAGCCCGAGCTTCGAGGTTTGTATGATCTACCAAGACGAGCTGAGTGCTAGGATTATGAACATGATGAAGGGCCAGAATTTCATGCCTGGAATGGGATTGGAGACAAACCAGCAAGGCCCACCTGAGTATGTGGAGTCCAAGGTGGTGTTTCTGAAACATAGGATAGGATATCCCGAAATTGATGAGCCAGCAGAGGGAAGCAAAATCAAAGAAGCACTAACACTCTATACCAAGGAGCTCCTGAGCCATTATTGATTGTTGAGAAATTGGTCCCCAGTTTCAAAATCTTCGCTGAACATGTGAATGGGACTAGTGAAGTTGTTTTGAAGGAACCAATGGTGGAGGAATTAGTGCTATTCTTGGAACCGGAAGAGGATGTCCCTGCAGTGGAGCTGAAAGACGCTACTGACCAGGAAGAGGAACTTAACTTTGAGTCCTATATTTTGGACTCTATCATGGATATTTTTTATGATCACATTGACATTTCTCTTTCTAGCCTGTTTAACACTGTTAACCTTTTCTTTTCTAAAGTGAATACAATAGAGTTCGAGTTTGCTTATTTGTGTGATGTTTTGCCTAATGGTTATGTTGTGTGTGACAATCATTTCATGCATATGTTTGACATTAATTCGGTGCAAACTGAATCATTTAACTTAGGCACATGTGATAATCCTAAGAATATACTTATTGCTTCTGATTTAACTCCTGATGAGAAAGAGAGAAAATGAAAGAAACAATCAAAAGAAGATAGAAAGTATTTACTTGGGGTTATGAGGATATGCCAGGGATTGATCGAGAGATTACGGAACATAGAATCCCTACATACTCCCACATTACACCAGTAAAGTAGAAAAATAGAAGATTGAGGCCAGAATGGGCTCTCTTGATCAAGGAAGAGGTCGAAAAGCAGTTGAAAGTGAAATTCTTGGATGTGGTCGATGACACCCAATGGCTAGCTAACATTGTCCCAGTTCTTGGGAAGGACGAAAGGGTCAGGATATGCATGGACTATAGAGACTTGAACAAAGCTTACCCAAAAGATGATTTTCCTTTATCGCATATCAACACTCTTATTGATAGTACAACCTCCAGTGTAATGTACTTGTTCATGGATGGCTTCTCAGGATACAGCCAGATTATAATGGCAGTGATTGACAAGTTAAAAACTTCTTTCACCACTGAATGGGGGGCTTATTGCTATACAGTAATGTCATTTGGATTAAAGAATGCGAGGGCTACTTATCAGAGGATGGCCACTACTTTGTTGCTTGAAATGGTCCACAAGGAAATAGAAGTATACGTGGACGACATGATGGTGAAATCTCCAATGCAAGAAGGGCACTTCGATGCTCTAGACAAGTTCCTAGCTAGAGCCGAAAAGTACAACCTCAGATTGAACCCGAAGAAGTGTGTTTTTAGGGTGACCTCTAGGAAGCTGCTAGGACACATTGTCAGCCAGAAAGGCATAGAGGTAGATCCAGACAAAGTTAAAGCAATCAGAGAAATGCCCCCGCCAAAGACTGAGAAAGAAGTCAGAGGGTTTATCGGGCGATTGCAGTACATCAGCAGGTTCATCGCAAAGCTTACTACAATTTGTGAGCCAATTTTCAAACTTCTGAAGAAGAATCAGCCAATTATCTGGGATGATAAATGTCAGTAAGGATTTGAAACCATCAAGAGTTATTTGATGAATCCTCCAGTCTTACAGCCACCGAGGCCGGGCAAACTGTTAATTCTCTACTTGGCAATCGAGAGAGAAGCCATAGGTGCGATGCATGCTTAAGAAGGTAAAGGAAAGGTTGAGCACGCGGTGTATTACCTAAGCAAGAAACTTTTGCCCTATGAATCCAATTACAGTTTAGTGGAGAAGACGTGTCTGGCTATAATCTGGGCAACAAAGAAGCTCCAGCATTACTTCCAGTCTTACAAGATCCAAGAGGTTTCTAAGTATGATCCTCTCAGGCATCTTCAGTAAACTCCGTCACTTACAGGAAATTTAGCCAGGTGGCTAGTTCTGCTCACTGAATTCGACATTGATTATGTGGCGAAGAAAGTGGTGAAAGGAAGAGCTGTTGCTGATTTCCTAGCTCAGAGTCTGGTTGATGATGGACAAGAGTGGGAACTAGAGTTTCCAGATGAACACCTGGGGCCAATAAAAATCTAAGGATGGACAATGCATTTTGATGGAGCGGTCAACAATAAGGGAGTAGGCATTGGTGTAATTCTGATTTCACCAGAAGGAGAGATGATCCCAATGGCGAAAAGATTAGAATTTGAGGTCACCAACAACCGAGTTGAATATGAGGCCTGCATCTTTAGGTTAGAAGCGCTCAGGAACGCAGGTTCAAAAGAAGTTACTATCTATGGAGACTCAATGCTAGTGGTGAAATAAATCTCCAATCAGTGGGAAGTGAGAGAGGATAAACTGAGAATGTATTGGGATTAATCTGCTACTATCTTGTTATCCTTCACTCAATGCAAAATTTTCCATCTACCATGAGAGGAGAATCAGATGGCAGATGCCTTAGCCACCTTAGCTTCAACATGGGAAGGAGGGAAGCAGACAGAAGTTAAACCACTCGTTCTGGTAAAGTCTCGAACCTCCTGTTATAAGGAAATCAGAATAATACCGATCGATCCCATAGAGAAACCTTGGTTTCAGGATTTATAACAGTATCTTGAGACGGGACAATTACCTGATGATACTGATCGAAAGGAAAGAATGTCACTGAGGATGCTATCTCGGTAATTTATCAGCCATAACAGGATGCTATAAAAGAGAATGCCAACAAGTGTACATCTGATATGTGTCGACAAAGTTAAAGCCCGGGAGATCATGGAAGTAATTCATGAGGGTGTATGTGGTCCGTATATGAATGGAATAATCTTGGCTAAGAAAATAACTCGTCAAGGTTATTTCTGACTGACCATGGAAGCAGACTATGTGAAGTATGTGAAGAAGTGCCATAATTACCAAGTATATGGTGATGTGAGTCATCTGCCTTCTATGGAACTTCAAGGATTAACTTCTCCACGGCCGTTTACAACTTAGGGAATTGATATTATCGGGAAGTAAGGCTAAAGGCATCCAACGATCATTGTTATATTATAGTAGCAATCAATTACTTCTCTGAGTGGGTTGAAGCAGAATCATATGCCACTATCGGATCAAAACAGATGGCGAGATTTATAGAGAAGAACATAATCTGCCGATACGGGTTGCCACACTATATTGTTACTAATAATGGTGTTCAATTTAGAGCTGAGACAGTTACTTTATTAAAGGAATACAAAATTGAGCATCATAAGTCATCTCTGTACTGACCACAATCCAATGGGACCATGGAAGCCGCAAACAAAAATGTGAAGAGGATTTTAGCCAAGACATTGGAGAATTATAAGGATTGAGCGTATTACCTGCAGTATGCATTGTAGGGATACAGAACAACTGCTAGAACATCAACAGGGGCTACTCCGTACTCTCTGGTGTATGGGTGTGAAGCAATGTTATAGGTGGAAGTAGAGATCCAGTCAATGAGAGTTCTCCTAGAATCTAAGATCCCTGAGTATCAGTGGGTAGAAAGCCGACTAGTACATATGATATTATTGAATGAGAAGAGGTTGAAAGTCATGTATCACTCACAACTCTATCAGAAAAGAATAGCTAGGGCTTATAATAAGAAAATTAAGCCGGACAAAATAAAGCTAACTAGGCCGATAATGATAGATCCTCGAGGGATATTCAAGCCAAACTGGGAATGTCCTTATCTGGTGAAGAAGCTATTCTATAAAGGCGCTGCTATCCTATCCGACTTAGAAGGAAATGAATTCAGAGAACCCATTAACCTTGACAAGCTGATGTGTACTTCTTGTGAAGTCTCGCTAGGGAGAAAACCTCGAAAAGAGGCTGCCTAGGCAAAAATTAGAGACTAGAAAAATGAAAATTAAAAAGTCCTGCTGGATTGAAAACCTCGAAAGAGGCGATCCATGCAAAAATTAAGGACATGTAAAAGGAGAGAGAGAGGAAAAATAGTCAGTTGGAAAACTTGCACTTAACGATAGGAGATATGTAAGAAGCAACATGTATAACTACTTTGTACTTAATTTAAATGGAATGGATTGCTTTTGTTATTGTTGAACATTGCATTAAATGCTTATTACACACTGCTTAATTGAAAATGGAAATTTCATCCACTAGAAAGCAAATAAATACTAAATTACATAAGCTAATTCTGCCTTCTTTTCTTTTGAACCCCTTGGGCACTCGATGCCTACAATGCCCTTGTTCTTCTATTTATTATGAATTCATCCTTCTCCATTTGTTGTAATTCAATCCATGCCTTGTACTGGTCGTCGGTCTACTGATCTCCGTTGTAATCAATAAACCTTTGAATGGTCCTCTGAGGCCAAATTGAAGTCAGATTATCCAAAAAATTCTGAGTGAGAGGCCCCAGCTCAAATTCATGCATGAGCTCTGGGATCATCTATTTCTGCCCATATTGCCTGCAAAACTGTGCAGGATTGTAGAAAGTGGCAAAATGAAGGCCAACTATGGGAATGCAGTAAGTGTAGGGCCGAATGGTCACATGTTGCAACCTCCACCATGGGCACATCCACTAAATCAGAGTATCCAAGAAAGTGGATAACCAACTCTGAATATCTTCTAGAATGGGATAGAGTCTCCAGGTGTAACAATGCTTAGCTTTGTAATGCGCAATGTCTCTCGGAGGCTCGAGTAACCTCAGCTTTTCATGAAACCATACTTGTACAGATTATGACTGTGAAAAATGAAAAAATGATAGAAAAGTAGTAATTGAAGGACGAAAAGAAAAGTTGACCTCCATCAGCAGAGGACTTCCAGAGAATCGTCTAGTTTCTGCAAAGTTGTCCAGTTCGATGATTATTTCGGCCAAGATAAGAGGGAAGGGGTTCAGGCCTACTTCTACTTTGTCCAATATATGCAGAATCTTAGAATCATAGTTGTCTGAGGGGGAAACTAGCAGGAACTTAGCATATAAGTAGAGAGCAATCATTCGAGACTAGGAAACCTCGTTACTCTCCACATTCACGATCACCTCAAGCAGAGAGCTTATCAGAACTTCATTACCGAAAATCTGATAAAGAGAATACTGAGGAGTTAGATTGAACATTCTAGCCATTTTAAGTTGAATGGAATGTAAATCCGGGGTTTTAATCAGAGGAATCATAATCTGACGAGTAGAGTCCAGTTGAGAGCCTAGGATAGCTTCAAACTCCTCTGGCATGGGGCATAGCTCTTCCATGTTGAATCTGAAGACATGTTTTTGAGGATCCCATAAATTGAGCAAGACTATGAAGAAATGGGAAATTGATCTTCCTAGCATTCATAGATAAAAAAACTGACAGATGAAATAGTTCCAATCTTGCCCAAGATTCGCCGTTCAAGCTTTTCAGTAGTGGTTGTAGCTATTTCAAGCTTTTTTCAGTCATTTTGGATGGTTAGAATGCAGTTTAGAAAGAGAGAGTGAAGAGAAATCGCATAATGGGAAAGGTTAGGGATTAGAGAAGAGATTTTGGGGATTTTATAGCTGTAGAAGACTGCTACAGAGACGATCGCCTCTATGATGAGGCAACGCCTCTGAGTATAGAGATGATTCTCTATAGCCTCTTCACAAAGAGGCGACGTCCCTTCAAAGAGGGGATGCCCCTTTGACAGTTGAAATGTTGTTTTCTTTTTTCTACAGAATGGTTGTATTGAACCTTTGAGATTATGTTCATCGAAAAAGGGAATTTATGTAATAAAATTTCTCTTTATTTAATCTAAAACATAGTCAAAATAGAAAGTAATAACAGTTCAGAGAAACAGATAAATGACCCTATCCTAAAACCTTTAAGGCGTTCCTTTACTCATCGAGTTCTAGGATAGATATCTACTCGTCACCCTCAAACTCATCACCCTCCTACTCCTCATCAACTGGATCATCTCCATCATCCCCACTACCTTCCCCAGTAGAAGCAGTAGCCTCCTCTCCAGCATGCTCAGCATCCTCTTCCTCGTCATCGCTCGTCTCGTCCTCATCATCAACATGAAGGGTAGCCAGCTGAAGCTCAAGCGTCATCACTCTAGCCCGACTAGCCTCAAGCTCATCCTGTCAAAGTGCAATAAAGGGCAAGAAATCATGAAAACATGCATACATATAGAGATAAGTGATGGGTATTACCTTCCACAGCCGGGTCGTGCTCACCATGAAGTCCCGTTGAGCCTCAATCACTCTATACATATACTTCACTTGCTGTCGAGGTATCTGTAATAATAAATTGTTAGAATTAACCTTGTGTTAAGCTGAATTTAAAAAACAGATTGCAAAAGAGAGAAGGTTACATGTGTAGAGGTCTCTGGGAGGAACACGGGCTCTATAGTCATATCCGGTGTCACGAACTGATAAAATAGCTCCCTAGAAGGCAACCAGCACCGAATCATTAGATCTGGAGGAGGGGCAAGCATACCAGCAATCACCGGTGAGCCAGAACTAGAGCTAGGAACATCAGCAGCAAGTGGTGGCCTAGTCGAGGTACACTCCTAGTGAGGTACGATGCGAGGATGCTGGGATGGCCTCTCCTGCATAGTAGGCCTAGGACGAGCAGTTGGAGCTCTAACTGGCACCTAAAGAAGAAGATAAAGTAAAAAAAGTGACATTCATAGATAGCAATGTAAAGGCAAATGTTAAATAGAATTATTTGCTTACCTGAGATGTAGATCTAGGGAGAGGTACTCTCTGCAGGAGATGAGTCTGCGCGAAGTCCATATAGTGAGACTTTCTCCTCTCGCAGTAATCATCAGCGTCATATCCCCCAACGGCCTGATCCAGTTCATCCCCTTCCAGTAGTTGTCCCTAAAAGATCTCATGAGGAGGAGGAAGAGGTGGTCGTCTCGCTCGAGCACCTCCGTGCCATGCCCGTACCCTCTCACCGAGGTACCAAACTCTACAGTCAGGTCCTCGAAGCAATACTCTCCTCTGGGATAATGGGATCGAGTGAATCATAGCCAAAGTCCATCTAGCCTGAGGACCCATAAATCCGGGCATAGCTGGGAAAGAAAATAAGTAAGTAAGATGAATTAAGTTAATAATAATGATACTGATTTCCATTACATTGTAGGTACCATACCTCATCAGGCGTTAGTATGTTCAGCTGCTCTTGATGGATGTGTACACGAGTGACTGGCCCCCTCCAGGCGCGACTAGCACCCCACCTCGCCATTTCTGGAAAGGGAGTATCATGGACACGAACTAATCCAGTGACCAACTCTAGCTACAAAAGAAATTAGGAGAGTTATTGAAAAATCATGATGACACCATTCAAAGATAAATCAATCAGAAAAAGGGAAAGAAAAAAATAAAATACCATAACAGCATGCCAGAAGCTATAGAATCTTATCCATGCTCCAGTACAGATACGTTAGAGCGCAGCTCCCCCCAGTCATATGTGGCCACCAGGTCCAAGTCCCTCAGAGGCAGCAAAAAGATCAAGTCTATAGAACTGGCAGTATCTGCGAAAAGGGTGGTACCCAACAGATACACCAGGAATGCTCGCACTACCTGATCCACAACTCGAGGAGAAGTGGCGGCCGCTACTCTCTACCATGTATAATGACTCTTGATAGAGTCAATCTTGATCGTATAGGTCCCCTTCGTGTCCGGGACCATACCTAGCAGTCGTTCGACATTCTCGAGATGATCTGGAGACATCTGGTGCAGACTCGCGTCGAAGGGAACATAATCTCCAGCGCATCGGATCCCCGTGACCGCAACAAAAGAGATAGGGTCGAGAGTGAACTCACCAAAGGAGAGATGGAACGTGTGAGTAGTATCGGACCACCTCTCTAATAGAGCCTGAAGAGGCTGATAGTCGGTCCGTCCTTACAAATTCTGAAGGGCAAGGATGAAGTCTGAGAAGCCTATGTCACGGATAAGAGTCTTAATCTCGTCTAGGAAACTATCGTACCATATGCATGCACCATGGAAGTTCCCAACACCCTTGAAAGTGTGGGAATCAAACTACAATACAAAATAGGGAGTTGAATTATTAACTACGCACATTAAAATCCAAAAATTTTACAAGTCACTATAAAAAAGGTGATGGCCTCTGTGTGAAGAGGCGATCGCCCCTTCGTAGGGGCGTCGCCTCCTGGCCCCTGAAAATTTACCATATCAATGTAGAGGAATCACCTCCTATCAGAAGATGAGGTGATCGCCTCATCGAAGAGACGATGCCTCTGAGTATCGATAATCTGATACGGTTTTCGATTGCTTTTGAATTTTCCCAGTTTAATCACATGCATTGATGTTTTAAAGGATAAATATGTGTTTATGATCACTAACCCGATGTTTTCTAGTCTTTGGTACATAAAAGTTAAAGGAAATTGGGTACTAACCTCTCCAGTCGCTAACACATAAAGATGGGATCATATGCCTACAAGAAGAGGGATCTCATCCCCTATACTGAGCCTGAAACTACATGCGAGATGTATTGTAGGTGACACCTGATCCCACGCAGGCAAGTCCTGAGTCTGTGTGGCATCCATAGCAGAGAAAACACTCAAAAAGTGAATGGAAAGAATAGAGATAAAAGGGAAAAAGCTTGAAAGCAAAAAGTGAATTTGAAAAGTGAAAAGGAAGTTTATATAAGAAGGCAGGAGGGTAAAAAAGGAAAGCTTTAGAGGAAAGAAAAGGAGCTAGGATAAGCCCACTTGATGGGGGAAGGCCTATTTAGTCAAAGGAAGAATGGCCCACGAAATAGGCATCCCCAGTGGAACCTATTCCAGAAAATTTTTTTTGAAAATTTGAAAAGATTAAAGATCACTACTTTACTTCTCGGGTGTATCCCGAAATCGACATTGAAGAGTCAAAAATTTACTGATCGAAGCATCAGTTTTAGAAGCTTCTAGTCAGGTTTGAATCCCCGAAGTGCACGTTGCAGAGAAGCATTTAGTCGGGTTTGAATCCCCGAAGTGCGTATTATAGAGAAGCGTCTGTTTAGGTTTGAATCCCCGAAGTATGCATTATAGAGAAGCATCTGGTAGGATTTGAATCCCCGAAGTGCGCATTATAGAAAAGCATCTAGTGGGGTTTGAATACTCGAAGTGCGTATTATAGAGAAGTGTATGGTCGAGTTTGAATCCCCGAAGTGCATCTTTTTTTTCAAATGACTGTTTGGTCGGGTTTGAATCCCCAAAGCGCACATCCTTTTTACTGAGTAAAGATTAAGCTAGGAAAACCTAAGGTTCACGTCAACTTATAATGAGTAACTGATCGGGCCAGGAAAACCCGAGGAACACGGTTACATTCATATCATAACTGGTCGGGCCAGGAAAACCCGAGTATCATGGTCACGTTTCAAGTTAAAGTTCGACCTTTTGGGTTTGAATTCCCGAAACTGACGGCCCGAATGAAACTCGAAGGTCAGATATGTCGTTCTCACTATTCATTGTGCATGTTGCTTTTTCAAAAATTGATTTCATAAATCCATTTTTTTTAAAACCAAGGGGGCAAATTGTGGACACCCTCGGTTTGATCGGCCCGTAATGAAAGTCCGATGATGAGGTAGTCCGAATTTCGAGTGCAAGAAGAGCTCGAGATCATCTTTAGAATGGATTTGAGAGCTTAACCGAGCCCAAATCCCTTAAACTAAGTCCAAAACCCAAAAAAACTGAACCAAGCCCATTAGCCCTTCAATTTAGGCCCAAGTCCGACCTGAAGAGGCGATCACCTTTGTAATACCCTGAGTTTTCATTTTTAATTTATTTAAATGAATTATAGGATTTACAGTGTTAATAACGTATTATTAATTTAATTATTTTACTTAGTAAAAAAAATTAAATTAATTAAATTAATTCGATTAAGTTATGTTAATTAATATTTTAGTACTTTAAAATAATAGTTAGTGTATTTAAATACACTTTGTTATTTTATGTTTTGAGTATTTAATATATTTAAGTATATATATATTAAGATGTGAGTGTATATAATATATGTATGTGTGTGTTTAGTGTGTGTATGTGTATATATGTATATATATATGAATATATTAATACATTTAATTTGTGTGGTGGGGATTTTTTTAAACTTTTGTTTTATTATTATTATTATTATTATATTAGACAAAAAAAAAATTTTCAGCAACTCACCTCTTTTTTTTCTTCTTTCCTGCGAATTCTTTTCTCCCCATTTACTGTGCATCTTCTTCTTCTTGGCCTTCCCACCTCACCACCCTTGCTGCCCCTCTCTCAGCCTGCTCAGACCGCCGACATCACCACTTCCGGCCGCCCTGAAGCTCCCTTCCTCCCCGCAAATTTACAGCAGGCTGTCTCTTCCCTCTGCTGTATTCTGGCGGTCTTCCTCTGTTCGGGACAGCAGCCATTTTTGGCTGGTTTAAGCTTGATTCAAGCTCAATCTTGAGCTTCAATTGCTGCCATTTTATCCTAGGTAAGTTTCCTCTTAGATCTCCTTCAATTTTTGGTAATTAATCTTAAGTTTTGGTCAGTTATTTTTGTGATCTATGTGATGATTAATTAGATTTAGTTAGTTGTAGTTAATATTAGTGTTTAGGGAGTTGTTAGTTGATGTTATGTGTGTTTTTACAATTTTGAGATTTTAATTGAATTAATTTATATATATATTAGTAACTTTGGTTGTAGATTAGTTATGTAAATTTATTTTAATTGATGATTATTGGTTTAAAGTGATGAATAATTGAGTATTATTTATTTTCTAAGTTAATTT
>CATIWK010196016.1:0-15815 GCA_949634005.1 Mallotus japonicus
TAACAAAATTTTTTTAAAGAACATCAAATTCACATGCAAAGCAACACTCAAAAGTGTAGATGCCACAAGCGGATGGTGGTACAGAGCATGCCCACAGTGCAGAAGTAGTGTTCAAAGCTATAATGAACAAGTCTGGTGCAATAGTTGCGAAGTCCTTCGTGATCCTCCTATACACTGGTAATAAAATATTTAAAAAAAAAAACATATTTAAGAATTATGTTAAAAAAATTTCTAACTTTTGCTATTAATGTTTTTAAAATTTTAGGTATAAGTTGAATACAACTGTTGAAGATGCAACTAGAACAGCATCCTTTTTGATTTTTAGGCGATTAGCTGCTGATCTAATCGGAATACCTGCTAGCACGCTAGCAAACAGCTACAGGGACCGCATGTCAGTCCCACCCCTGATGACACATATTTATGGACTTAACAGAATTTTCCAGATTGTCATCAGTAAGAAGATTGAGGATCCATATGACCTTTCTTTTAAGGTTGTCCACATATTTCGTGATGACATTATGGGTACTCCGATAAAACAACAAAAATTGAAAGACGATGCTACATGTTCCACCCTACTTCACAAACCCATTTTTTCATCCTCTCGCGAATCATCAAAAAGATCCCTTGATATTTTGAGCTGTGAGAGTAGCCATATTGATGATACATCGAGAGACTCGCATCTTGTTGAGGTTCCAGTTACTTTCACAGCAACTGATCAGCTACAAGTTGATTTACTTCCAAATAAGTCGCCTATAAAAAAAACATGCACAAGGTTTGTTCACATTGTTTATTTGGACATTTTTTTTAAAAAAACTAACAACCAAATTTTTCTAATTTAAAATAAATCTTTATAGGTTTGGTGAATCAAGCAATGATGAATAGTAATGCTGCTTTTTATTTCAGAAAAATAAAAAAATTAAAATGCTTATTATAAACTATTTGCAGTTCCTTTATTTTCCTTGTTTATATTTATCGAACTTCAATATATTGCATAATACTTAATATATTATGTACAAATTTTATGTTATTCATTTTTCTTTTCAAATTATTATCACCGTTTAAATATTTTATCATTGCCCACGGCAGAGTGCGGGGAAACTTCCTCGTTTATATATAAAGATGAAATTCAAATTGCACTGTTCATCTATAGTGCATTTTGTGGCCATTGAATTCATCTTTAATTACAAAAGAGCCACCGTGTTTTATCTTAAAAAAAAAAAGACTCCACATCGTTTGCCCATTGGATTTCTGTTTATGCCCTTAGCCCTTACTGAAAACGACATTTTATGGGTCTTCATCTTCCTTTATTTCATTTTCCTTATTTGCCCTCCTTCACTATAGAAAACAGCACCGATTTACCATTTTTTTTGGGGAAAAGGTTCATTTTTTCCCTAACGTTTCTAGCGAGGCTCAAATAAGCCCCCCATCGAATTTTAGGCTCAAATATACTAGGGTTTTCCATTTTTGGTCCATTTAAGCCCCTCCCTAAAATTCAAAATTCAATCACGGGCCCACAGACAGTCCCACCCGCACCATTATTCACGTTTAATGTAGAACTGATGCTTCTAGGATTCATATCTCTACTTGTAACAGTGGGCACAAAACTCATCTCTATGATATGCATTCCTGAGAAAGCTACCAATATCATGATTCCATGAAAGGACTACTACAATGATAATGAAAATGATGAAAGCAAGGATAAAGGCGAAGACAGAAGAAGGTTATAATGGTATACTGGAGATGCTCTATAGTGTCGAGTATTTTCACCTTCAGCAGCTAGAGATGATTATTGTTCCAAACATGTAAGATTCTAATCAATTCAATTAAGTCTTTATTTCAATCTAGTTAGTATAGGCTATAAAGAAAAACAACTTTCATAGAAGATGTGAATATGCAAATTAATGGAAAACAAACAAAGAAATATTAAAAAACTACTTTCACAGAAGATCATCAATTATAAAAAAATTAATTTCATTTCTAAATTAATTTCCACGAATGAGCACAATAGTCAAGAACCGCACGAGTGTCAATGAGGTGATGGTATGCAAAACCAAGAAGTGTTTTTTATCAAGCACCTTGTGGGCATGAAAATAATACAGAAACTACATGACTTTCACAAAAGAAAAACCAAATAAGAAGACTAATCCAAAATCATTACATCAAAACACCCACTTGATACAAAATAAACCAAACAAGCAATATGCAGAGGCTGCTCACCTCCTTCTAACATTGGTACCAACCAATAAATGGAAGCATCGGTGTCACTACCTCTCATAGACTTGTGAAGAGCACTGATCAAATTATAGTGCTCTTCCCTTGTTGTTATAAACAAGATGCTTGAATTGGAGAGTTGCCTTAGCATCAGCAGTGGTGGCAGAAATTTCCAAGGCATTCAAAGCAACATGAGCATCCCTGTCAGAATGGCATGCACATGGTGACGTTTTAAAGGGGAAAGATTAAGAAGTGTACAAACGCTGAATCATTGATGTATTAGTAACATTTGGAGAGCTCCTAATTGAAAGAAGCTCAAGGCTTTGGCACCTATAATATCAACAAAACAAAAATTAATTGTAGGGACCAATAACAAACGCTGAAAATTGACCTAATTATTAAAGAAAATCATCATTTTATTTCATTACCATTCTGCGACATAATTGGAGCAATCGGAGCAGTGTCGAGTGTGGATTTCAGTAAGAGAGCCATCGCTCCAGGAGACGACATAACAGAGCATAGAATCAATCTTTCTCTCAAACTTAGGAATCCACCAGCGAGATGACTCGATGGACCAGTTGCAGCGAGTTTCGAGATTGAAAGTAGAGTGGAGTGAATAATCCTTGCCAGTGTTGAGCCATGATTTGCAAACCAGCATCGGTCCTAGCCTCGCTGCTCCAAAGTGAGCCACGAGAGGATATTGATCAAGACCTCATTTGTTAGATCGGACCAGGACATGCTAGATGTAGAGTTGTTTTTCCGCTCTGGTGTCTCCACCACTGCTATTTTCTTTGTTACTATTCATTTTTCCTCCAATTAATGTTAGTAATTTCTGGTGAAACTTCTGGTGAAACAGATTTTCCAAAAAAAAAAAACTTCTGGTGAAACAGGAAATGATTTTGCAAGATATTGGTACGGGTGGGACCGTTTGTTGGCTTGTGATTGAATTTTAATGGGAGTTTGGATGGGAGACGTTAGGGAGGAGCTTAAATGAACCAAAAACGGAAAACCTTAGTATATTTGAGCCTAAAATTCGATAGAAAGCTTATTTGAGCCTCGCTAGAAATGTTAGGGGCAAATAATAATTTCTAGCGAAGTAACCTTAGTATTTACCCCTTTTTTTTTGTCATTTTCCTTTCCCATGGCTTTAGAAGGATTGTGTTGTTCACATGTTACTCTGTATTTTTATTCTTTTAGAATTTTATTTTATTTATTTTCTATTCAAATAATAATGCTACTCTTTAAAAGCATTGATTCATTTGATTTTTTCATTATCAGTATTTTTTATTTCAAATGAATAAAAATGAACAAATTTTTTGTTTTTAATTTTTTGAATTGTTTTTTTATCTATGCATGAAATGCAACAGTATTCATGAAAGTTAAAATTTTTAATTTCCCCCATGCTCTGTGTTGAAAATATAAATGTGAATTTTATAATTAAAACATGAATTATATTTTTTTATATATATAAAATTTTTTTAAGTTATTTCCCGCTGTGAAGCACATGTAACTTTACTAATTGAAATTTAAGGAAGTAAAATAACAAATAAACAACTTGATAAAAGGCCAATGCCCAGGCCCAAGGCCATTAATATTTGAAAGTCTTTTATCTGAAACGTAAATAAATACCCCCGTTAATATCTTCTAAAACCCTGGCTTCATATCTCTGCCAAAAACCTTCCATTCATCGATAATGGCTCAAACCCTAGTTCGCTCTTTCACGCGCCACCTCGCTCTCTCCCACAACCTTCCTAAACGCCTCCTCTCCACCACCACAATAACGCGTCCTCCGTCTCCTCCTTCGATTCTCTTCGTTCGCCGTTCATTACTTCCACTTTCTCATGCCGTTCACTCTGTCAAACCGACACATTTAACTTCGATTCGATGCCGGGTCAACCGTGCCGGTAACTCCGCCTACTCTCCTTTGAATTCCGGGTCGAACTTCAGTGACCGTCCTCCCAATGAAATGGCCCCGCTTTTCCCGGGTTGTGATTATGAGCATTGGCTTATTGTTATGGACAAGCCTGGTGGTGAAGGAGCCAGTAAACAGCAAATGATTGATTGTTATATTGAAACTCTGGCTAAAGTTGTTGGCAGGTAAATGGGTTTTGTTTTCTAATTCGTTTTTTGTTAGATGAATATAAAGTTTGAATCTTTGATCGAAATGGGTGTCTTATAATGCTTGATATGTGTTTGCTGTTTTGTCTCAGTAAGGAGGAAGCTATTAAGAAGATTTATAACGTTTCATGTGAGAGATATTTTGGGTTTGGCTGTGAGATTGATGAGGAGACATCTAACAAGCTAGAAGGTCCTTTCCTTAAATTTGCTTAATTTGGTTTTTGGAATAGATGAGGTGTTCCAGAATGTGTTTATGGATAGGAAAATTTAACTTTGTTGTGTTGGTTAACAGGTTTGCCTGGTGTTCTGTTTGTTTTACCTGATTCTTATGTTGACCCTGAAAACAAGGACTATGGTGGTAAGCTTTTGCACCTCTAGGTGTCTCTGTGCTTGTTGTATTTGCTGATATAGATATAATCTAATGGAGAAAATTAACGCTCTGTACTGCTTGTCAAAGGATTTGATAAATTTGATGTTTTTCAACTCTTGGTTGAGTAGTGCCACTATTTTAGTTATCTAATTTTTACCAATTTTGAAACTTTTGTTCTAGGCCATTATTTTTTCAGATCTGTTTTCTTAACAATGTGACTGTAATTGAATTTTTGTATAATGTGTACTCCCTTTGGGGCAAAGCTATGCAGACAATGTTTAACTTTGAATGCCAATTTTCTCGGTTTGCATCCAACAGTTCTGTGCTTCACCTAAAGATACAGATCAGGGGGAACGAAACATGATTATAACATAATTTAGTGGTGTTTATGTATTAATTATGCAATTATTTGCATAACAATGTGACTGCAATTGAATTTTTTGCTTAATGTGTAGTCCATCTTGGCAAGGCTAAAGGAGTCCTGCAGACCATGTTTAGCTTTGAATGCTAATGGACTTACATCAAATGTTCGCTCTTAACAGTTCTGTGTTTCATGTGAAGATGCAGATCAGTGGGAATGAGACATGATTATAACATAATGTATTTGTGTTTATATATGAATTATGCAGTTATTTTTTTAACAACGTGACTGTAAGTGAGTTTTTTTGTTTAATGTTAATGTGTAGTCCATCTTGGCAAGGCTAAAGGAGTCTTGCAGACAATGTTTAGCTTTGAATGCTAATGGACTTACATCAAATGTTCACCCTCAACAGTTCTGTGTTTCATGTGAAGATGCAGATCAGTGGGAATGAAACATAACTATAACATAATTTATTTGTGTTTTTATATAAAATTTTCAGTTATTTTCTTAACAATGTGTCCGTATTTGAATTTTTATTTAGTGTGTAGTCCATCTTGGCAAAGCTGATAGTCTTGCATACAATTTTTAGCTTTGAATGCTAATGGACTTACATCAAATGTTCGTCTGAACAGTTCTGTGCTTCGTGTGAAGATGCAGATCAGTGGGATTGAAACATGATTATAACATAATTTAGTTGTTTTTATATATGAATTATGCAGTTATTTTCTTGGTAATGCGCAGTTAACTGTGTTGGATAATCTATAACTTTCTTTCTATATATCTTGAATCCATAATGAAATAGGAGAAATATAGTTTCATCTTCTACCTCCCTTTTAAATATCTAGGTGCATATTCCGTCAATTAATTTGCATCATGTTAGTCCTTTACTTACTGTAATTGGATGCTTATTGAAATCTATTATTAGCTGTTATGATAAAAGGTCTATGTGTTTTAGAGTTGTGGGAAACAAGCATATATTTAGTGAAAGGAAAAATCCTTTCTTTCTTTGACTTCTTTATTTGATGACTAATATATTCATAGTCCATTTTGGCAAAGTTAATGACTTAAAAGTGGGTAATCTTTAGTTTTGAATCCTAGTGGTCTGGCATTAAACTTTTCTTAGTAGGTGTATGGAGCTGCAGAATCATTGGACATGATACAAGAGTTTGGAATTCCTATGTCTATGTTCTGGTTGTTGTTGATTTTCCCCATCTAGGTACAATTAGTTGCGGAATAGTGAGTGGCCTTAAATGATTTGCATCAAGATTTTCTCATTGCAGATTCTATATTTATACTCCGGATGTATATGATTACTAATATTCAACATTAACTGTTATGGTAAAGATTCTTTGTTTTATTCTATGCTTGCTTTTTGTTTTCTTTGTTAATTAACCTATTCTACATTAGTCCATCTTGGCAAAGCTAATAACCTCTAGTGGGTTATGTCTAGCTTTGAATGCTAATGGACTTACATTGAACTTCTCTCATTTCCTGTTCTCTTCTTCTGTATCCAGTGGATGCAGAATCATTAGAGATGATACATAAATTTCAATGATTTTGTGAAATTCGTTTTTGTGCCCTAGTGTTGTTTATACTTTAGTTATACATTGGTCTATGCTTTATTTTAAGATGCTGTATTCATGTTGTACTAGTTTCAAGATGATAAGGTATAGCCATTTTTTTGTCCAGTAGTGGTAATCTATTACCTGGATGTCTTTAGTCTGGCATGTTAAAAGTATAGATTAAACTTGTTGCACTGCATGGATGGTTCAAGTCTTGAGTTAGAATACAGGTGCTCATTATTGCTGACGATTCTGACTAATTTTGTGCATCGCTAATTTGCAGCTGAGTTGTTTGTGAATGGAGAGATTGTTCAAAGATCGCCTGAAAGACAGAGAAGGGTGGAACCACAGCCACAGAGACACAATGACAGACCCAGATACAATGACAGGACCAGATATGTGCGTCGGAGGGGAAATATGCAGTGAAAGAAGCTCTGGAGCCAATTTCTGGCTCTGGCTCTGGAGCTAATTTCTGGCTCTATAGTTTAAATTTAGAGAAGCTGTATAGTTTCTGGCTCTGGAGCTAATTTTCTGCTCAGCTGTGAGTGATGTTTAAATACTGTCTAGTCCCTGAACGCATGAGAACTGTATGCGATCACTCTCCAGACACTTGAGAAAATGTAAGACTATTAATTATATAATGTTACTTCCAAAAGTTTTAGACAATAAGAACATGTAAGCCTTAAGTTAAATGCATCAGCTGTTAGTTTTGTCATCTGTAACCATAAGGTGAATTTTGCACTACATAGTGCGGAAAATCGCAGGTGTCTAGAACCTAGAATTTCTTTGACAGGAGGCAGTTTCCCTTGGTAGTTGGTAGTTGTTATGTGGGTTTGTTTATTGGCACAATGTGCATTTGGGAAATTTGCACCACCAGTGTCCTTGGAAATTTGAGTATCAATTATCATTGAATCTCATTATAATATAAGCAGGTGCCTGCTTGCTCTGATCAATCCTTGCGTCTTTTTGAGTTTTTTCTGCTACCATTTCCTGATTGAATTAGCTCATACAACTGAAAGCAAAAACATTACTAATCAGTATTAATCCACCCAACTGCGCCTTTTTAATTTAATTTTGATTTTATGTGATGGGTTAAAAAGTTACATGGGCAGAATATGAAAATTTGTCTGTTATAAATCATTCAATTTTTGGGTTCTCTGAATTTGCCCAATTAATTCACATTATCACAAGCCAGTCTCTGGCGAATAGAACCTACATGTGATTTTATCACTTCGTTTCAACCGTCATTTAACAGCAACAAACATCAGACTATTTTCTTAACAGAAACAGCCGCTCCTCAAAAACCCACGTTTTGGCGCCTCCCTCAAATTTAAGAAAATCTCTGATTTTTACTTTCCCTGCAAGAGCAAGAGCATCCACGGCTGCTTCTTTTTCTCTTTTTCTCTCCTATTTCTTTGTTTCTTTGTCCTTTTTATTATCAGCACTTTGGGCTCTTTTCTGTTCTTTAATCTCAAAAATTGATCAATAACAATGTCTAAGAAAGAAGAAGAACTTGATCCCAAACCACCCATTGAGAACATTGATCAAGATTTATATCGGTTTATTACTGAATATTTTAACGACTTATTGAACCCAGCAATTGAAACTCCAAAGAAACAAGAACAGGATTCCAAGAAAGCCAGTGAAGTACAAGAACATCCCAGGAAAGGTTTCAATGAATTGAGTCCTGAAGAAATTGAAGCCTCACTGAAAACACTGTTGAATGTACAACCAGTAGAAGATTCCAAGAAGCCCAATGAAGATGATCCAACGAAAGGTTTTAATGCATCTTCCAGTGGGATTGTTATTGATAGTAGAAGTTTAAAGAACTTGAAAGCCTTGTTCAGTGCACCTGTGCTTATCAACGTCAAGCAACTCCGTGACAAGACAAGTAGATTCATGTCTGAGTGTAAGGGATTTCAGGGAATGGAAGGGAGGATACAGATTTCAAGAATGCTGAAGGGGACGGCAAGAAGAGTTTCTTGGAGTTGCTAAAAGAATGTGATGAATCTGATTATAATTGGGAGACTCTGAAAGCATTCAAGATTACAGTAGTGGATCAAGGCACTGCTCTCTCTCGTCTATTTGTTGATCTCATGGTTTTAATGCCAAATGGTAACAAATTGGTGGAGAAATTCAAAGTGATCGCAACTTCACTCAAATGGGTATGTGAAGATGAAAATAATTATGTGGTAATTAGAAGGATTGTTGATTTGCTTGACAGTTGACACAGCTGATACAGAAATGAGGAAGAAGGTAGAATCCAAGAAAAAGCGAATCAGAGTAATGGGAGTGGAGATAGAGGAATCATGGTTCCAAAGCATAGTTCAAGAAGACCCTTTAGACGAAGATGACACCGATATATCTATTATTGGATTGCTGAAAGAAACTTTTCGCTTGGAGTGTTTCTGGATGCATCGAGGATTGCTTGATTCGAAGCTGTCAGTCAAGGATGCAATTCCATCGCTGTTAGCTGAGCAAAAAGAATATAAAGAAGCAATGAAGACGACAGAACTTGGGGTAAAAGACTTGATAGAATCATACGTGGACATAAAGGAAAGTGATGAGCTCAGAGTAATGTATTCGAAGATAAATGAACTGTGGGATCTAGTTGAGGAATCAGAGAAGGAGAACTGATGAATTTGGATTAGAAGATGCAAAAGCAGCAGTAGGAGTTACAAGGGGTCGGCATTTCTTAGTTTTATGGTTAGCTTGTGCAGTAGTGTCACTGAGGGTAGTCAGAAAATGACCATATTGAATCGGAATTATTAAGATGAACATGTTTTAAAACATATCATCTTTCAATCTCACTACCAACAGTGATATTGGGAGCATTACTAACAGTGAACCAAAGATGGTTAGCTTCAAGTCTGAATTGGGAGCATTAGCAAGTGTCTATGCCATAAATAAAATAAAAGTGCCAAAATAAAAAAGAGCAGGGGTAGAACTGATTAGTTTGGATATTACGTAGTTATGCAACATACGCATATTTGACTAAAATGGTAAACATTACAGGACTAAACAATAGACCATAAATCCAACGAAAATGAGGATATCATTTCTTTAGCATTCCTAAACAAAATCACAATGCAATTTAAACAAGCAGTTGACCTTGATGAGTTTCATTGTATGCATTTTATTGCTTTGCTAGTCCATCAAAACAGAACTCGGTAACAGCAAGTTCTTTATATTCATGTTCTTACACTACGGCTATATGTATTACATACTACCGTAATCCACAACCAGGTGTTTTGCTTGTAAGATGCATTGTGGCTACGATGCAGAACCTCCTGTATGAGTCCCATAATTAATTACCAAGCAGAACCTCCTGGATGAGTTTAACAAAATCTTGGTAAGTTGATCCTCCTACACCAGTTGCTATTTCTGCTTTGTTCTTCCATTCAAAAGCCTTTTCCTTCATTAGTTTCCCTTTCTCCGTTTCCATCATCTGCTTCACAAGTTTTTCAATTTCATCACGCTTGATATCTTGATTAACCTCCATGCCGATCCCCAACAATGTGCAACAGAATCGACAATTTGTCGATTGCTCGGCGAAGAAAGGCCAGCAGAGTAGAGGAACACCATTAGATATACCTTCCAATGTCGAATTCCACCCACAATGCGTCAAAAAAGCACCAATTGAAGGGTGAGAAAGCACCTGATCCTGAGGACACCAAGTTGCTAAAAGGCCTCTATCTTTAATCTTTTCATAATACTCTTCAGACAAAGTTTCGGAATCACCAATCACTCCATCAGGCCTAACTATCCACAGGAATGGATGATTGCTATTAGCAAGACCCCATGCAAATTCTCTGAAATGCTGCTCTGACATAGCTGTAATGCAACCATAGTTTATATAGATAACTGAACTGGGTTCTCTTTTATCAAGCCATTCAAGACAGCTACAATCTTCTTTCCATAAATGCAATTTGAATTGTGGTATAGCTTGGCTAGGAGACATGTGCTTTTCTAGCAAATAAAGTGGTCCTATGTTATATATGCGAGGGAATTTTGCTGTGATTGCATCCAAGACTCCATGTTCAAGCTCATAAAATGTGTTGATGATGATTGTTGAAGCCTTCAAGCAATTTTCTACTTCATCTTTCATAAAATTTAACATGATATCTTCGCTATCTGTAGTTCTGATAAAAGATGGAAGATCTTTGAGTCGCATGTTATGATGCATACCTGGGATCCAGTCAATTGGTGTGTCCAAAGTGCCATCATTGAAGAAGTTATGATCTGAAACACAACAATCAGTTATGTTCAGCGGTAGTTATAGAGAAAAATAAAATTTAATTGAAATATAAATATAATTTTTTTTTTATCTACTGATAATATTTATGTAAATTGCCTCTGAGGATATTTTCAAGGCTAATCTTATTGCTTATCTGAGTTCATTGATGTGGTTTAGTGTGACAATTGTAGCGTACTATTATCTCATAGACAAGCTTTTCCTATACCAGACATCAACATTTTGAATAATAAATTAGAATAAAAAATTCTCATGATTTTTATAATAAAATAAATTATATTAAACATAAGAAACTATTCATTTAAGCAACGTCCAGCGGTGATGTATGCAGTCACAATCAATCAGTTAGTGAGAGATTTTGCCGTCCTTGTACTTTTATACAGGTCATAATAAATTCGTAAAATTAAAAAAAATTTATATAATATTTTCTTTTATTATTGAGACTGGATATAATATTAATATAGCAAGTTACACGATAATGTTTTGTTTTAAATTATTATTTGAAATAGAATTATTTATATTTATATCTCAATAAAATAAAAAATTTTCTATCACCAAGTGAATTGAAATTGCTGTGCTTTGAATTATCCAAATAAAACAAAAACATATTCCATGAATTTGTCAATTATCATTATCGTTTATAGACCAAGAAATCAATAGAAAAATTAGACGGATGAGTTTCATTTTACAATATGCGCAAGGCATTTTGGCCTTTAGTTCTCTGGCGTTGACTCTGTTGATGCCAGGAATGCACTCATATCATTGAACTCTTACGATTATTAGGATGTATTCAACTTATAAAAATAACTAAATAAAATAAAGAACTAATATATATATATATAGAGAGAGAGAGAGAGGCGTACCTTTGAAAGGAACAATGCCTCTCTCAATAAGTTGACTATACTGCAAATACCCCATGAAACCACAAGCAGAGGCGGTCCAAAATTGGACATCTGGAATATGGAACTCTTGTGCAGCTTTGATGGCGAAACCCATAACTCCATCAGAGATTACACAAGTCACTGGAGATAGCTCAGGTGCTGAGTTTATTTTAGCCAATAGCTCCCTAAACGGTTCCAAGCAATTCTTTCTCAGAGACTCGCATAGAGCCCAAACTTCTTGGGTTGCGTCACGGTCCGATGGCGGCAGGCCATCAGGAATAGTCTCGAACTGAAAACCTGGTAAACACTTGACAAAGTCTGGCCCTTTAGACCGGAGCAAACGGTTATGGTTGAATTCTGTATTGACGAAAGTGATATAGAAGCCTCTTGAGTGCAAGAGCCTGGCTAGCTGCATAAAGGGGTTAATATGGCCTTGTGCTGGAAATGGGACTAGCACTGCATGAGCTTTGGTTTGAAGTGAAGTTTCGCTGCTGGACATGGTATCCAATGAATTGTAACTCTTGGTTCATTGTTACTTGTGGTATAATACCAAGGTTTTATACAAGCTACCACCTGTAGAATTAGAAAGGATACAATAACCACCGCAAAGTCCAAGATATGATTATTTAATGTTATGATTTTTTTTTTCTAATTAATAAGAAAGTTAAATCACTTAAATAATTTTACAATAGTATACAAATTTTATCAGGATTGGAACTTAACATTTTATAATATTCTTGAAAAAAACATCATTAACTCACTATTTCACTAACTATTATTATTATTATCAACAACCGTTGAAATGAACTGGTAAGGATTATTTCCACTTAAACGAGATCTCGAATTCGAGTTCTGATATATACGGCCGCATTGAATTAACTGTTATGAGACTTTTGCCGCTCTTATGATCCTATCCAAGTCGAACCAGATTAGTCACAGTCCAGTGTGGACTCTAGATACCAATAGTTCAAATAAAAAAATTATTATTATTATTGGTCTACAATATCTATATTCAGAACTCATTGAATTTTAATTAATTTTAAAATTTTCAATATTTCAATATTTGTCCTATATATATATATATATATTTATATAGCTTCACAATAATAATAATAATAATTACATTATACATAGTGTATAGGTTGTTAGAACCATGTTACCAGAGGGGCCTGCAAACCCAATTTAACAACAATATCAGTAAACTCATGACATGTTGTGTAATTAGGCAGCCCACAGTTTGGCAAGAAATGAGTTGATTTTGAGGTAGCAGATGTTATGTAAGTATGAGAGGGGATGTCTTGGAATGCACTAAGGGGTCATTTGATTCGTATTTCAGAATCGGAATTGGAATGGAAATTGGAGTGGGAAGGAGTGGGAAAAGAAATGAAAATGCAGCCCACAGTTTGGCAAGAAATGAGTTGATTTTGAGGTAGCAGATGTTATGTAAGTATGAGAGGGGATGTCTTGGAATGCACTAAGGGGTCATTTGATTCGTATTTCAGAATCGGAATTGGAATGGAAATTGAAGTGGGAAGGAGTGGGAAAAGAAATGAAAATTTAAGAAAGTGTTTGGTTTTATTAGGAAATGGTAATAAGAATGAAAATTAAAAATCATTTAACAACTAAAATTTTTTTTATTAAAAGATATTTTTGTAATTATTTTTTATATATTAAAAATTAACATTATAATTATTTTTATATATTAAAAATTAATATTATAATTATGTATTGTAAAATATTTATTTATAAAAATATTATTATAATTTTTTAAAAAATTATAAAAATTATTTATCTTTAATAAATATTTTTATTCAAACATTTAATGCATATTTTTATTAATTTATATGTTTTATTTATAAATTTTATAAAATAAATGCTAATATTTGAACATTTGACCAATTTATAATTAATTTGATTTGATTTCTAAGGGAATCAAAAGTCATTCTTCAAGAATAAGAGGGGAATGGTGAATCCTATTGATGGGGAATCACATTCCCATTCCTATGTTAACTTTACTCAACCAAACACTAAGAATTGAAATCGTTAATTCCGATTCCGATTCCCACTTTTTTTTTTTTAACTAAACAAACGCACCCTAAGTTTTTTACAGTAATAAATATCTATTTTACCTTTGGAAAAAAAAATTTATATTGAATATGAATACAGCCAGTCACCCTTGAGAAGCTGCTTGATTTCCTGAAGCAAAGAAAATTCTACATCGGACGACTACATTTTTCCAATAGAATCATTTTATGGGCATCATTGGAGATGATACAATATTACAATGAATGCTATCTGGAGTTTTTTTTTTTTTTTTTATCTCTTATTTGTTTAAATTCCATTAAAAATTTTATTTTATTTCGAAATGAATTTATTTCCAAATAAATTTTAAATTCATTTAAACCAAACATATTTCATTAATAAGAATTGATTTAGTTTCAAACAATTCGACAAAATTAAAAAGTTCGAATTCAAAATGAATTTTACAAAGTTTTCATTTAAACCAAATATACGTACGTAGATTTGCAAATAAATTCACAAAATTTTACAAAGTTAATTTTAGAAAAAATTGTATAATTGTTGTTTTAATTATTTTATTTTTGTTATTTTGACGGTTGAATTTCTTTTAACAATTAAGTATCTAAACTTTTTAAATTTATTTCAGCTGAGTGTTTTTTTCCGTTTAATGGTGATCTGAAAACTGATTATACACTAGTGAGACCAAATTTATGAAAAAAAACCTCGCAACATCAGTATGAACATGTATTTTTAATATGATATATCTAAAATAACTTTGATGATTCACATATAGTCTAGGAATTTCATTTGAAGAAAAAAAAGGAAAAGTTTGGGAAACTCGTGAAGGAAATCAAAAGAGGAAGCAGAGGACATTCCCTAATAAAACAAATTATATCAAAAAATTTATTTTATTTTTAAATAAATTTTAAATAGAATTCATTTTCAATCGAATCATATTAATAATGTGTGTTTGGTTTATTCATTATATATAATTCATTTCAAATGAATTCTAAATTTTATTATATTGTATTTGATATAAATCTTTTTTTCAAATTAATTTTTTATTTGGTCAAAAATACCTTTTCAAACATATTATAATTTTCTTTACTTTTTTAGTTTCACATTCCATCAAAAGTGTGATTATTTAAAATTAAAATTTTTATTTTATTTTTTCAAAAATAGTTTATGCATCAATATTTTATAATTTTAAAAAATATCCTTTTAAATATTTATTTTTCATTACACTTTTAAATTTTAATGTCACAATTCATAAAATTTAAAATTTCAATTAACAATTCATTAAAACAAATCACAATGATATTGATTAATTATATTTATAATTTGCTTAATCTATATAATACAAAAAAAAGAAGATAATTTTTGAAAATATTATCTTAGTTCAGAGACCTCAAGAATAGTTTGAACTAAAATTAAATGTCAAAAAGAGTTAACCCTTTTCTTAGATAAGCTGCGATGAGGCACTAGTTAAGAGTCCTTGAAGAGTAACAGAATTTGAGAATATAGAATTAGGCTGAAATAAATGGGAAGCTCACGAATGAGAGAGATAGGCTTTAGAGACTTGGACCCAACCATAATCAAAAGACTAGAACTAGTCAATTGGGTGGTTGGCCCTTATCATTTATATGCCCTTTAGTTGGTTTGTATATTTCCAATGTGAGATTCTAACACTCCCCCTCAAGTGCAACTGAGATTTTGACAGTTGACACTTGAAACCCGTATTTTTTTTGAACTGAAAGGCAGCGGCAACACCGGACCGGGCGACTGGGAATGGACATCCAGACGGACAACCGGGAATTTTTTAAGAAACCGGGTCAGACCTACAATATTTTTGCTCTGATACCATAACAAACTTTGTAAAACGAAAAAATGAGAATCATATTTTTATTGAAACAGAAACAAACTTACATATAGTCCAGTTTATTCTAGCTATACAGCTCATCATCTCTACTATTAACCAATAAGGATATAACACTTCATCATAACAACCAATGAGTACATGACACATCATTATAATTTA
>CATIWK010196102.1:0-11909 GCA_949634005.1 Mallotus japonicus
CATGTCTTGGAATATGGAGATGCTTTGACAAACATATGAGCAACAAAATCCTAGTATTTCATTGCCTTGTTGAAACAAGGGTTGCTCAACTTCACTTTTACACTTCTTGACTATTTTCAGGTAACTAATACTTAATCATCCAAGCACACATTGGACAAAATATCAGTGCAAAAGGGACCTATCCATTGATATGAAAGACATGTTGGCATAAAAATTATTGATTAATAATTACAATCTAACAATGAATTAGAAAATCCAACCATACTAAAAGGAAAAAAGTTGCCTGCTATATAATACCCTAAATCAGTAGGCACGATCCCTTTCATTTCTCAATAATTATATAACAAAAAATTAGAAATGACAACACTTTTCAAGAATGGACCTTGCTTGAAATGTAGAAACAGAATGCTATAAGTAAAGGTTCTTTGACTTTTATGCCTATTTTTCTATAGCAAAATGTGTATTTAACATATGAGCAATGATTCCAATTCACTTTTTGTGTGTTCAATTTGATATCATAGGTTTGCTAGCTAGATCTATCAATTTTCTTTGGAAATTTATATCAAACTAACTTTATTTCTGTCAAAATTTCCCAAACAAAGGGGACCCAAAAGGCTTATTTTAACTTCACATTTTTTCTATTAGAGATGCAATATATATTTTTTTCTTCACAATGTATAGATTTCTGGGCCAAGAATCGTGTTGGTTGTATTGCAAAGAGATGTGTCTGCTAACCCACCATTTTAAAACTTTTCTTTTTTCTCCTTTTGAGTGCTGAAATTCATGGTGGTGGAGCTCCACCATGACTAGTGACCACAAGAATGTGATAATAATACAGAGAACCTTAGCTGGAACTCATAATTGTTGCTTAACTTGTCTGGCTTTGCAACATCTCATGCATCCAGTACTAGTACTAGTACTACTACTACTACTACTATATCCCCTATCCTAATAATGTTGGTATCCAACATGTAATCAATAGTTATTTTGGGCATATATTGTTGTCTTATCCATTACACCATTTTCTGCTTTCAGGATATGTGCTTCTGTCTAGTGGGCATCATCATCATCATTATCATATGTTTGATGGGATTTATTGAACTTAGAATGGGTATTTATAAGTGTGATTAATGTGTTATTATGGTAACCAACTTAATTATAATGCTTCAAAGATTCTTGCTTACACCAACACTCGACGGCCAGATTTATGACACATATTTCAAGTGGTTTACATTTAACTAATAAAAATAAATTACTACAAATCTGTGAGTCACTATATTAAGAAATAACTAATTGCTACTCTTTGCAAAGCATTAAGTGCTAATCTCATGACATGTGTTCCTATTCCCCACCCTTTTCTTTTTTTATTGTTTATTCATAAGAGGACAGTTGCAGAGGACAGAAACTCTGCAATTCAATTTGCCCTCTGACGGAAACATATATATACATATATATTTTTTGCAGAACACTATCAATAATAGTGGTGGCAAAAAGGAATACAATTAAAATCACGAAAGGAAAAAGATAAAATATGCAGAATGTGTGTGACATTCTTTAAATAATTGCCTTTTTGTACTTCTCCATCAAACAAGAACTAATAGCTGGGATTGTTTCAAAAATCGTTTTGTTTCCAAGCTTTCATGTGCATGGAGACTCTTATAGAAAGGCATTAGTTTCCTTTTCTTGATTTGTGAATAAATAAATAAATAAATATATATATATATATTTCATTTGATGCATCCAATATCAGGTAGTTATAAAAACTCCAACTAATTTAAAGTTTGAGTCGAGTTGACTCATGAGAGAAATTTAAAGTCCTTACGGCCACTTGGACCAACATATATTAGTGGAAAAAATAATATTTAAAATAATGTAATCTCTATATTATTTTTTTTCTTTCCTGCATTAATGCATTAATCATAAGCATAAAACTTCAATTAAAGAAAGGCGGAATATACAATTTCACCCCTAAACTTTACTCAATTATTTTATATCATCTCTCGACTTTTATTTTGTTCAATTTCACTTCTTAACTTCTATTTTTCACCTATTTAGCCTACATAACTTCTATGTTTCATTAATTTCACCTATTAACTTCTATTTTTTACCTATTCAAGCTCAACGCGAGTTAAATACACGCATTTGTCTGGTGTGCAAAAATGGTTAAATAGGTAAAAAATAGAAGTTAAGAGGTGAAATTAAACAAAATGAAAGTTGAGAGGTGATATAGAATAATTGAGTAAAGTTCAAGGTGAAATTGTATATTTGGCCATTAAAGAAATGCAAACTACATAATCTTCATACAGTGCTACATTAATATTGGCAAGACTTGAAGGAATGATGTGGACGATGCTAACTGAATTGGAAGAGCTATGGGCAATATTTTTCTTTTATATATATATGATTAAAATTTAATCTTGAAAAGAAATTAATCTTGTAGATTCCTCTGCATATCATCATGCATGTGAATGATATTTATGCAAAGTAATATGCCAAATACACTAACTTAGACTTAGTTTTTCTCACTTTACAAAAGCAACTTTACTAGTATGGAGGAATTCAACATCGCACTTGGAAATCTTTTCATTTCATTTCATGTAATTTAATTCCTCCAAACACTTTATATATGCTGACTAAATATAAGAAAATTAAAAATGTGTATGCATATCCTTTTTCAACCCTTAGAATTAATTATTTATTGAAGATGACCAAGTAAAAGATTAAATTGGTTTTAAAAAAATTGTATATGCAATTTTTCTTTTGTCCATATGTATGGAATTTCTTCAAAATTTTTAGTTGATTCTGGCTGCAGGTATAGCTTTAGCAAGTCAATATAATATTTATATATACATGTATATTAAGCTTGGGACTTAAGCATGGCATCAAACAAGCTGCATGTGCCATGATTGATAAGGTTCTTCTCCACCTCCCACCCTTTACCTTAGTGGCAAGCAAAAGACATATCCTTTGCTTGAGATTCTGAAAGAAAGAAACAGAAGGCCATGGTCTTCCAAGCAATGCTCTCTAACACTAATTAGCTCCACAAATTAGAGCCTTATATATATAATAACTTTTGAAGTGCAAAAGCGCATGTAATTTCATTATTTGAATGACACTATTTACTAAATGCATAGACTTAATTAACAATTTCAATGCTTCATTCGATAATTAGCAAGTTGTTGCCTTATTATATATAATTGGGTATAGTTTGAATCCTTCGTTAAACCATCAAACCTAAACCTAATAATGAGACATAGCCATTTATAGAGTTACGGTAAGAGACAAATCAAAGCCTATATATCTAATTTGCTAATGCATCATTGATGAGAAATTTTTGGCGTGCACTTGAAATATAATTCCACGTGTATATCAAACTATTAGATGATTGGCACGAGTTTGTATCAGTCATTTAATATTAAAATGTAAACCAAACACCATTCGAATTAGCTGATAGGAGTTGTTTTCATTTAAATAATGTTTTAGATTTGAATCTTAATATATACAATTGCATTAAATTAGTTGTTGAGAAATAATTACTGCCTTTGTGATTTTACCTGAGTTGAATCGGATTAGTCACAGTCATAGTTCAGATAAAAAAATGTAAAATTTTAAAATATCCATCAATTATTAGTGATGATGAAAAAAATCAATCAACATGTTCTTGATGATATTTCTTTTGTGTAATTAGGGAGTAAATTAATATGCATGAGTTGTTATAGTAATAATTTGTATAATACATCTGTGACCTTCTGTGTTTAGCATAATTTATTAGTTTGATACCTTAATTTATAATTTTGTCATTTCAACACTTAAATTCGTTTAAAATGCACTAATTTAATGATATAATATATCCGCAACTCTTGTATTTGTCACTTTTTATTAATTTGACACCTCTACTAATTATTTGTCAGTTAAACCCTTAAAATTTGGTACGTGTTGATTTGATATTTCATGTCACATATGCTGATAAGTGTTTCAAAATTACATTTTAGATAAATTTAGGTGTTAAAAAGGTAAAATTATAAATTGAGATGTTAAACTGATAAAAAATGATAATGGCCACAAATGTATTATGCCTAATAATTTAAAAGGGATCTTTTGAAGATAACCATGGCACATGATGATATAAATATAGCTATAGCTTGTTGGCTAAAATTATATATGGAGGCTAAAGAAGCTGTTTGGGTTGACCTCCATCAAGAGCAGACTATATAGACACCTAACTTTAAGACCAATATTATGATGTTCCAAGAATTAAAAGAAAAAAGGAACTCAATTAAACTTATTCAACCCAAAAACAATTATTATTTGGATGATTAGTTGAAAATTTTGTTATAAACTACCAAACGCTATGTGTGAAAACAAAGTTAGGGATAGTGTAGAAAGTGGACTCAAGTGTCTATATTTATATATATTAGGGCTACGTATAAAAGGGTAACCCGCTAAGATATATTATAAAATGCATGGCCATATCAACATTTCAGAACCCATATGGCATATATGCTCTCTCTCTTTTTCTCTCTTTCCTCCATATCTCATTCTCATGTGTACTATTGCTATTATTAACAGTTGAGGGGAATGTTGTCTGGTTCGATGTCATTCAATTAATTTGAAGCTCAAACCTTAATTGAATGATTTCGGACCAGGCTTCATTCCCCCCAACTACGTTTGATTTCCATAGCTAAATCTTTCTTTTTCTTTTCTCAAGAAATTGAGGTCAGTTCCTTAATTCTCTATATGGTCTGGAAATGATTTGATTTAATCAGCTATATCTATATGGGTATGCGTATGTTTGCAGGATCTTTGATTAACTGTCGGTGTTCTGATGATGCAAACAAAACAAGCAATGATGAGAATCCAGCCACCAGAACAGGCGGCCGGCAGGTCGGTACGATTTCATTTTCAATCCCTTTTTCTTTATAATGTTTTTAGCTAGCCTTATATGTTGACACAAAGAGTTGTGTTAATGTTCAACATCTGACTGCAAAGTATGGTCTATATATGTATAATTCTTTGTCTTTTGGTTATAGTTTAGACATTAAACTGTTTTGTTGATCAGCTAGATCATTGCAAAGAATATTACAAACTGTGTACTATATATAAATCTTTATCATACTATGCATATGATCAGTAGGGAAAGATTAAAAAGAGTTCATCTCTTTGAGAATCATCATTACATGTCTATTTGTTCGTGACGAACTATATCTACCAAGTGGGTCAGATATTAACTCTTGTGGGTCATTTTTTTTTTTCAAAAAGAAGAAAAAACAGATCTACCATGTATATGTATATACATGTGAAGCTAATAATTTCTGGTGGGTCAGATCTGAAAGTGATCATGAAAGTTGTGATATATATGTTGATGCACATCCATAAGTTTAGCCTCAAAGTAGATAGATGCAGGATATATCTCAATTTCAAGTACTATTCATTTATTATATATAGATTAGTTAGTCCTTGAATAGGTGCATCCATGGCTGCCTTCTGAATATATATAAGTGCATCAAAAAATATAAATATATGTATTTTGGTCGTCATCTGTGAATGAAATATATATATAAATTTGTAGTGTAGTGAATGATGACAATATATGCTGTTTTAGACATGAAATGACGACAATATATCAATGTCGTCTGCTATGAAATTACTTGTGTTTCCTGGAATCCTAGTGTGGAAAGTGTGATTGGAAAATTGGAATCAAAGTGAGCACCTTTTGTGGGGGATTTGACAGGACCCATTGGATGAATTAGGATTATAATTCATTAAGAGATCAAAAGAGCATTTGAAAAAAGTAGAAAAAAAAAAAAAGTTGGGTGCCAAAGCTATGGGGTCTTGTTTGTTTATGTGCTCCCCATGATATATAAAAAAAGCCCTTTTCTACATGCATCTATTATCTAGCTAGCTGCTGCTGCTCCTCATCACTGTTTAGGGTTAGGGTTTGTTTCTAGTTGATAACAACCCATATTTTCAAATGTGCTGTCAAACATAAAATAGATTATGTCATATATATTGTACATATTAAACTCATGATTACTTGATTAGTACTTAAAAATTCATTTATGCTTATGTTGTTTTGGAAGCGTGTTCAATGGTTAAAAGGTTTATTAATACTACAGACAATTATTGGAATCAACTGATAAAATATTGTTTTCAATTAAATGATGTTTTCAATTTAAATTATGATATATATAATTACAATAAAGTAGTTCTTGAAAGATTTTTACCGTTTAAATTAATTACAATCCTATAAATTTTACATATTGGTAATTTAGTAAAAAAAAATAAATTCGTCCATGCTTACGTTCTTTTATCAAGTTGCATATACATATACAAGAAATGCTTTGATTAGATGAACAGACACCATCATTCTGTGACCGCTTAGTTAGGTTATAGAGCAAGAAACTAATTCAATGCAAAGACACCCTTGTAATTAATGATGAGAGTTTTAGTTCTATTTCATTTAGCTTTCCATTGAATTGTTGTTACTTCTTTTATTATTGCTTAGAAGTGTTCATCCCTAAATCTTATATGTTGAGTTATTAAAATTCACAATATTTTTCTATAAAAATATAAAAAAAATATATTTTAGAATACATACGTTATTCTATGTAAAACACTTTAGTTCTATTACATCTAAACATTACTCTTTCTTTCCATAAAAAATTATATCTTTTATTCTAACTAAAACATCGTTTTCTCAACTATTTTCAATTTTTTTATTTTATTTATTCAATTATTATTCTTAGTATACATATTAACAATGTATAAGTATACTCTTAATAAAAAATAATAAAATAAAATTATTGAAATATCTTTCTAAGTTCTCATTTTATATTTAATTAAACTGTAGTTTTAATATATTAAAATTATTTAATTAATTATTTTAAAATATGTATATTATTTACGGTCTGTACAAAGTATAGATTCACGACTAGTTATATTACTGATATAAAATATTCTCTTTTTTTTTTCAATCTATTGTTAGATTTGTGTGTGTCCATAGTGAGTTGACAAGTTTATAAAAGAAAAAGAAAAGGTGGGGGAATAGAAAGACGCAGCTGTAAATGCATGTATGTAGAAAGCCTTAGGTTAAAAATGATAGAGCAAAATTCATGATAATGTGAATAAAGAGAGATTAGGTAAAGAAGCAAAATCAACAAGCTAGACTTGCATGTTAAAGCAACAAATGGGATGTGGCCACATACAATTCCATTGCTTTTTTGACTTGGCCAAAATGATACTCATAAAAAAGCATTCAACAACAACAACAACAAACATAAGAATCCATTCAAAAGCTACACACTTTTGTAGGCCATCACAGTAGCAGAATTTGTTAGTAGCTACAAAGCAGGTTAATCATTTAGCTAGTACTTAACTTATAATGATTATTCTGAAACTCATCAATTATTAGCTTATAATGCATGGATGCTTTTAAATTTATCACAGGGCATGAGATTTGAGATTTAAATTTTGCAAAATTAAATTTTAATATTTTAATTTGAGTGAGTATTGAAAAAAAATATATGTAATATGTATATAATTTGTCAAAGGTCAGCAATTTAGAAGAACTCAATTTGCAATCCATGTGATGGGTTTCAAGGGGAGATATTGTCACGTGTACACATGTTCCACATTCAATTTTCTCTTCTTCCTTTTATTATTATTATTGTTTTGTAAACATTTCAGAGGAGAAAAATGTTTCATCAAACAAGCACATATGTATAGTTGGTAGCTGCCAATCACCTTTAGTTGGTGCTAGCTATACATTGACAAGAATTAGAAAGAGAGGAAAATATTTTGATTATCTTTTTAATTAGCACATAATCTTTGCGTAGAAGAGAGGCTTCCAGTGGACAAATCCTAAAGAATGTGGGCCCTCAAAATGGGTATCTAATTATTACATTCAATATATATATATATACATATTATATATGCGTTGTGTGTGGATATTTGTCATCATAACTTTATATCTTGAAATGACAGGAAAAAGTTTAATAAATGATTTGGACCCAAAGGAAAAAAAATTCATTGGAAAAGAAGATGGAAAATTGGAAGAGAGATGCTAGGTAGTTAGGCAAGCATGTTAGGCCCAGATTCTTTTGAAGATTTTGTCCCCCTTTCGTTTTCCTGTTTGCTAATTTTCATTTTTATGATATGAGTCTGTTTCCTTCTGTCCATATAAGCTGCGAAAAAAAAAAAAAAAAAAAAGAAAACAAAACAGAACAAAAACAAAAACAAAAATCCCACCAAAACCCACATTGGTTTTTTAAGTCAAGAAGTTAAAAAAGTGTTTTTGGGTTGGAATAGATTCCAAAATTCACTTGAACTTTTGTTATCATTATTATGATACAAACATGTTGATCTGAGGGAATTTCTCAACAGTTGCTCCCATTATATGCATTTGAAACATATTTTGGCTATTTGCTATTACTTATGTCCCACCATTCACTCCATTGGAACCATGCTCAAGTTAAAAGACTCATCTTCACTCACACTTCAGAGGCAAAATTCTCTTTAGCTATACACAGAGCAACATTTTATAGCGAAAGTTCTTTGCACAATCGCTCCACAATTTGCCTATTTCCCTGTTTTCAGTATGACAAAATTTTGGAAGAGCTGCATTATTTGCAAAGTACACTCCAAAAATACAGTACGAATACCTTGCCCCAACATACATTTTAAGTAATAAAAATTGCCATACCTGTACGCAGAAATAAACATGTCTACTTGTTTAAGCTATCCGCAGGTGTACAAGAGCAGAGCTGAACTGACTGTTGGTGCCTCCATAAGTTTATTCTAGTTGTCAAGCAGACATTTTCAATAAAAGTAACACCACAATTACTCCCAACATCATTACTTTGTTAGCACAAATCGTTTATACAAAATGCCTCTAGGGTGGAATTCTGTGACGTTGTCTCAGTTGCATACCATTTACCTCCATCTCAAAAACAAGAAGCTAGAGAAGAAACGCCTGCCACGCAGGCCTATGTCACAACTTCTGTTGAATTTTCAAATCCTGATTCAAGGAATTTATTGGCAGCCAAATGATGTGACAGTGACTCAAACATCATGATTTATCAATGGTTCAATTCTACTCTGGAAGCTTTCACTGTTGATACTATTGTAGTTCTGGCAATTGAAACAATATACAGGTTCCCAGGAAAAAAAAAAAAAAACTGAATCCCATGAAAATGCTAGTGAAGTCTTTTTCTACAAAACCCACACTGAAACTAACGATTGTCGCATTAAACTCATATGGCCTCTTGAACAGTAAATGTCGGAAGCAAGTCCAAACACTCACGGTATCTTTCTTCTTTTGAGAGTAAGTCTACAACTATTGACAGTGTGGAAACATCCGGAGACAACTTTTTTGCAGCCATTTTATGAAGAAGTTCCACTACTTTTGGTGTCTCATTATTAAGGCAGAAGCCCCGCATGAGTGTATTAAATGTGACAAGGTTTGGGGCACAACCTTTCTCCTCCATTTCCAAAAATAGATCATATGCCTTTTCCAATTGCCCTTCTTTACAAAGTCCATAAATCATAATAGTATATGTTACAACAGTTGGCTCTAAACCTTCATTAGGTAAACTATTGAAAAGTTCCCAAGCAATTTCGAGCTTTCCTGTCTTACACAGGCCATTGATGAGGCAGTTGAAGATTTCAACCCCTAATGCAAACTTGCAGTTTTCTAAACTATGAAACACATCCAGTGCCTCTGAAACACAATCATTCTTGCAAAGCCCATCCAGATAAACATTATACGTGCTTAAATCTGGTGCCATGTCACGAAGTTGAATCTCCTCAAGTAGCTTCCGTGCCTCCCCAACCTTACCAGCCAGGAAAAAACCACCCAGCAGAGTGTTGCATGTAACAACAGTTGGTTGAATTCCCTTGTCCATCATTTCCCCGTATAATCTCATAGCTTCATCTACCTTACGGTTCTTGCAATAGGCATTCATTAACACATTATAGCTCACAGCATCATGTTGACACCCATCATTCACCATAGAGACAAAAAGTTTCCTTCCCTCGTCAATCATACCTGCCAAACAATATCCATTTATCAAAGTGTTATAATTAAAAGTTGAAGGTTCTACACCTCTCTGAACCATCAAATCAAACAATCCATTTGCCTCTTTTACCTTTCCCTCTCTGGAAAGTGCATCAATGAGCGTATTGAAAGTTATTGCATTAGGTGGTACACCTTGATCCATCATCTCAATAAACAAATGTTTAGCTTCCTCCCACTTACGAACCAAACATAGACCTTGTAATAGTGAGCTGTATACAACCACATCTGGAAAAATCCCCCGTTCCTTCATTTGCACAAAAAGCTCTTTCGCCCTTTCGACTAAACCATCCTTACAGAGAGAATCAATAATACAACTATAGGAAACTATATTAGCTTTACAATTGATGCCAAAGCCAGCATTGCCATTAACCATATCTTCAAGCAACTTAAGAGCATTATCAGTATTACCTGTTCTACACAACCCATTAATCAAAATTGCACATGTAATCGTATTGGGCCTACAATCAAACACACCCATTTTCTTGAAAAGCGTAACTGCTTCACCAATTTTATCCTCCAAGCACAGTCCCTTAACTAAGTTAGTAAAAGTTTGAGTATTTGGCATATAACCCTTTCTCCAAATCATCCCCAAAACTACAAAACCATCACCAACCCTTTTCACATTAGACAAGCAATTGATCAGAATATTCAACAAAATAAAATCTTTCAACAATCCAATCGAATTCATTCTCTCACACATCGTAATAACATTAAAATAGTGCCTTTTCTTAGCAAGTGCACCTAACAAACAATTAAATTCTGACATTGAAGGAGCGGGTTTCATATGGATCATCTTATCAAAGAAGTGCAGTGCTTCATGGAGAGTAAAATTACCTGACTTGCAGTTGATTTTCAAGAATTGCTCGAGTGGGTCTTTGTTTTGAATATTCAGGGTTGAGCTTTTTGGTAAAGTTTTCTTCTCGAAAGTAATTACTGGGAAGGTTTTGGGACTAGAAGCCAAGTGGGTACGTGGGTTTGTGAATAAAGATGATAACTTTGATATAGAAGCAGTCGTTGTTAAAGAACGCGATGCAGCAGCAGCAGCAGCGTCGTATAGAGAAGACGGTGAAGTATTGCAAATCATTTTGGAGGGAGTAGTCGAACTTTTCGAGGTATGGAAGCTGTAGTTTCGTCATACGTTGGGGAAAATTAAAGGGCCGTTATTTACCCAAACTTTCAAAGGGCCCTTTTTAGATCAAGCTCTACAAAAAAAATAAAATAATAAGGGAAAAGGCTCATCTAGGCCCTTACTGTTCAGACCATAGTTCAACTGGGCCCTTGAAGTTCATTTTTCCCCAAACGGCCTCCTAACGTTACAAATTTAGTCCAAACGCACATTTATTAACCTAACGGCCATTGTTTGTTCACTGACATTAACTTTGACCGCTAATGGTCACTTTTTTTTACTGTTTTGTATTAATTCATTTTCTAGAGGAAATTTCACTTCATGTCTGGTCAAAACATCACCTTTTCGTTTGTGACCTCACCCAATTTTTTCTTTCAATTTTGTTTTTTTACTTTTCATTTTTGGTTTTGTTTTGTTTTTTTCTTTCAACTTTATCCCTTCAATATCACGTCATGATAAGCGGGACCACAAGCCTCACATGAACGCAGGACCACAAACCTCACATGAACTATATACAGCACCCAATATTCCAATTTTGACACGTCCCTTGAAAATGTCAAGCCAAGACATGTAAATTATTTTATTTTTCACTTTTAATTTATTTTTTTTACTTCCCACTTTTCATTGATTTGTTTTTCTTTTTTTTTTCTTTTTTAATTTTTATTTATTTATTATTTTTACAACAATATTGTCAATGAATATTGTCAC
>CATIWK010196147.1:0-10072 GCA_949634005.1 Mallotus japonicus
ATTTTTTATTTAGTTAGTGAAAAAATTATTTTATTTAGGTAGTGAAAAAATTTTATTTATTTAGTTAGTGAAAAAAATTTATTTATTTAGTTTTTAAAAAATTATTTATTTAGTGAAGATTTTTTATTTAGTTAGTGAAAACATTATTTTATTTAGGTAGTGAAAAAATTTGTTTATTGAGTTCGTAAAAAATTTATTTATTTATTTAGTTAGTGAAGAATTTTATTATTATTATTATTATTATTATTATTATTATTATTATTTTCTTTTAGAATAATTTATATTATATAAAAATTTGAATTATTATATTTTCAATAAAAATTAACAAAAAAAAGACTTGCCATGATTATGTAATAATGGGGAATGGTACAATAATGAGGCCCATTTCTCATTACTACACAATTTGGAAAGAATGGCCTTAAACTAATAAAAAAAATTTCTCTATCAATTCTGCTACTACCAGTGACGGAATTATTAAAAAACAACAATTTCGCCACTTGGACGGACGATATTGTTTTTCTGTCAATTCAAGTGACAGAACACTTTATCACCTTACTAAAAAAAAATAATCATAAATTGATAATTTTTTTGACATTTCACATAAAAATAGAATTTTCTCAAAATTTACCACATTTTAGTAATTTTTTTTTTTATTTTTATCATAAAATGACAAAAAATTCAAGGTCAAATGACCTAAATATCAATAAAATACAATAAAAGATAGTTCTCCCCACCTTTCTAAATCAACAGAAATAATTTCACAAATAGTTGAAATCAAACCTGAACCCATACTGCCTTTAAAGAGAACTTATTATAAAGTCACTCCTCACTGGCTATATATATATATATATATATATATATATAATTTTTTTTTTTTTGGAAATGGTAGAGTGATGATACGTATAATGCTTTGACGAGGGCCATATTTTTTTAATAATTTTTTTTTTTGACAGAATTATTCTGTGCTCACATGGGGAGCAATTCATTTTGTTCTTTTTTTTTTTTGTCACTTCACGCGGGGCCACCATTATTTTATTGGCCGCCGTGAAGAATCATTTCTCATATATGTAACTTGAGCATCACATACCTTTCCAAAAAAAAAAAAAAAAAACTTGAGCATCACATATGGGGATTTGGGACAATAATACACCCCCCTCATATCCTGTTTCAACTTTAGTACGTGAGTTTTTGGAAGGTTTTAATTTGAAGCACAAGGCAATTCCAAAAGAAAAGTCATATACTACACCATTCACACTATTGCTTACCTTACATTTCCATTATCTTTTCTTTTTAATTTGTGTTTTATTGTTATAACAATACTAAATGACATAATTTGTTTGATCATAAGAAGATTATTTACAGCATCTTATACTATTTTTTTTTTCAAAATAATTTCTAAGTAAGAAATGTTTGAAACGATAAACATATTTCCAATGAAAAAATATATTATTATTATTTACAATTGTAGATTTTCTTTTTTTGTATTAAAAAGTTATTATTGAAGCTTTCGTACTATTATAAAAATTAAATTGTGGTAATTTTTTACCACTAGAAAAGAAATATATGTTTTACTAAAAATATTATCAGTTTACATTAATTTATTTAATATTGTTTTCCATCAACATAAGAATATATATTCATGATTAATGCTATTATGAAAGATCATTATGATAATTTGATCCTAAGAAAAGTATATATGTTTATCTAATATAATTTTCTTACGAATTCAAGTTATTTGTTAGTATAAAAATCGAATCGTAGTAACTCAGTTTCATCAAAAATATTTTTCAAATACATATTAAAAAGTTGTTTGAATTTCGAATTTATTTAATATTTTTTCAAGCAATATAAATATTTTATTGGTGATATTTTAGTGCTATCAAAAGTGTTAATTAGTGGTATTGCAAATAATTCAGATTATATTTTTGATGAAATTGAGTTACCACGATTCGATTTTTATACTAACAAATAACTTGAATTTTTTTGAAGCAATATAAGTATTTTATTGGTGATATTTTAGTGCTATCAAAAGTGTTAATTAGTGGTATTGCAAATAATTCAGATTATATTTTTCAGATTATCAATCTGCAAAACAACAAAAATGCTGATGATTGCTTGAATGAACTTGGGACAGCCATTGATGATATTTTTGATAATGAGATCATTTTCATGCTACAGTTGGTGTTTCCTTCAACGAGGGGAATTAAATTGGGCCACACACTAGAGGAAAAAATGATTGTTTTTGTGTGAATATTTACGATATAAATTGTTGAACATATTTGCTTTTTCCAAGTTCAAACTTAAAATTAAAATTTTTATTAGGAAAAATTGAGATCATGGAATGTCACAAATTTTTGCTACCTAATTTTTTTTAGTCCAACATTGTGCCAATAAAATTTAAGTCAGCTTAGTCATTTTAACGTAAAATTAAGTCATTAATATAGTTTTAAATGATTTGAGTTGGTGCCAATCAAGTCTAAGTCTAGTAAAGTTAATTTCTTCCTACTATATATAGTTGGTGTTGAAAGAAGAAAATTAATATTTAGTAAAATTTATCACTTTTTATAGTGAGTAATTTATAAGAGGATGGTTGTTTTCACTGTATACTTTATAGATTTGACTTATATAAATATATTTAAAAAATTTTGATTCATAAAATTAATAGAAAATTTTTTTAAATGATAAAAAGAGTTTTTTTTTAATAATTTTGTATTTTATAAATTAATTTTGTCTTTTTCAATAATTAATTAATCAGTCCTTGTAGTCATGTACAAACCAGTGAATGCACCCCTTACTATAACGTACGACCACTCTGATTTTTCCACCAGCTCTTGCCTAACCTTTTCTTAGAAATCTCTTTCAGTTCTTAATTAGATTTGAAAAGTCCATAATGGCACCCACTAAAAGTTATAAGTTTAACTGAAAAGAAATAATTAGTCTGAATCCTCCCGTTCATATAGAATTGAATTTGTTAAAGAAATAATTAATTAGAGGTTAATCCTCCATTCTCAAAAAATTTGTTAAAATTTAATAAAATTTGGTTTCAAAAAAAAAATCTAATAAAATTTGTGTATTGATGGTTTAAATCAATAGAAGAACTATACGAACCTAAGTTTTTTTTTTTTTTTTTTTTTGACCGAAATACGAACCTAAGTTAATGCTCATCTTTTTTTTTTATATATATTTAAAAAAAAGAAAGAAAAGAGGAGATTATGCAAATTTATTCAGCAATTAAAATGGACAAAAATTATATATAATAAAAATAAAAAAAATAAACATGTACCTGTTCCAACACAAAAGATGGCTGGTGATGGGTATCTGGCATGAAAGCTGTCAAGTAAACAGCAACAGCAATCTTTTCAGGAAATTTGTCCATGGCAAGAGCTAAATTCAGGCCACCAAGACTGTGCCCAACAAGTATAACCTTTTCATTTCTTGGTATTTTGGTCAGTAAATCCAACAAAGGTTTAGTGTATTCATCAAGTGTCTGAACTTCTTGAATTGCCTTCATGTTGATGCCGGAAGCTGCCATGTCGAGCGCTGTGACCTTGTAGCCGGCAGACTCAAGCAGTGGCTTTAGCTTGTACCAACTCCAAGCTCCATGACATGCTCCATGTACAAGAACGAAATGCTTTTGATTCTTCGCCATTTTACTTTTTCGTCTGTCTAAGGTCTTATTGTGGCCCCCTTTATATAAGGGATAAAACTTATGGCAGTTTCCAATAATGTGCTTGAGTAATTTTAATACTTACAAAAATAATAAATAAATAAATAAATTATAAGATATGAATTTTTAAATCATGACACAATAATTTTATTTTATTTTATTTTTTTTTTCGTTTTAGATTCTATCAATTTAATTAGTTTGATTAAAATTGGTACTCCTCAACTATTATATAATTTTTCATATATTATATGGTAAAAATATAATTTATCAAATTTTTTTTATCCTTTCTCACCACTAGTAACGTACATCATTATCCTTTATATAAAGGATGATGCTATTAATATTTGTTAGTCCAAGTAATAAGGAGTATAAATTTCCTTAAATAATGTGTCGACTTCGAGTTTTATAAATGGATAAAATATGTGTTGAAGAGTTTTGCCTCCCTTGTGGGTTCACCTATTTCGAATTTTAAAATAGTCGAATCCCTTATAACTACCGAATACTGAGGATATCATATGTGCAAAAAAAATATGATGGTAGTAAAATTAATTTAAATAGCACTGAGATGAAAACGTAAGTGAAATGAATAAGATAAAATGATTTTTGAAAAAAAAAATATAAAAATATATAACATATATAATAAAATAAAAATATACATATATGTATATATTTTTTAGAAATTATTTTTTACTATCAAATTAATAGTATGTATTTAGTTTAGAAAAATGGTTTTTTTTTTCCTCTTTTGTTAAGAAAAATTTCAAAAAAAATATATTTACAATTTGAAAATATGTCTTATAATTTTCTAAGTTAGCAAAAATGATCTAAAACGTCTTCGAGGCATTAGTTCCTAACATTTCCAGAACATCAAAAATACTTATTACTTGAAGTTTCTGTACATTCTGAGAAATAATGTTTTGCCATATAAAAAGATTTTTCTTTCATATGTAGGTTATATAGTCTAGATATCGATAGACTGTACAACAGAAGACAACTTTTTTCTTATAAAAGGATAATGACAGAATTTAAATTTTACACTTTAAAATGTCGTTAGAAAATAGTTATTACTTAATTACTTTTTCACTATTTAAAAAGATTTTTTCGAATGTTGATGGATTTGCTGAAGTAATCCTCGTTAATAAATACTCCTATAGCAAAATTCATGAATTATAATGAATCACCTCACTTTCAAAGCTTCTTCACTTAACAATTCTATTCTCATGTAAAAGCAATTTTTCTTATTAATGGGGAAGTTTATAATCTTGTTCACTTAACAATTCTATTTTCATGTAAAAGTAATTTTTTTATCACATTAATAAACTATGTAAGTAGGAATAATTTTTTTCAAAAGAATAATTTTTTTAAAAATTAGATGAAAATAAATTTTATAAATTGATGACATAAAATTTAAATAGTGTCTTAAAAAACTATTGAAAAGAATTGTAGAGTTAGCTAGTCAGTGTTTTCAATCCCAGCAGCTATTAATTTCTTTTTATTATGTTATTTTGATGTTTTTGGTGTTTTCAATTTCAGCGGCTAAAAAGATGCGCTTTGAACCGTTGGCGGCGCCCTTCCTATTCTAAAGTCCCTGTTTGTTTTTTCGTTGTCAGGGGCTGCCTCCGGTTGCCCTGCCTCTCTTTTTCATCATGGAATATCCTAGCCATTGTGACATGTTTTTGAAACAACCTGATCCTCTGATTGTTAAGCCCACTTATGCAACGACTGTTTCAAATTCAATTTCTCCGATCATAACATCTGATGATGCTGCAACATCAAACAAGGGAGGTTATATTACCATCCAAATCAATCAGCAAATATACAAGCAACAGCTCAACGCATGCAAACATGCTCTTATTGCTTGTATCATTTTGTCTAAAGGCGACTCTCCTTGGAAACTAGCTAATTTGAAACTGAAACTTTCAAAGGTCTGGGGAATTTCTAATTAGAAATTGATCTCACTAGGTAGAGGATTCTATCATGTAATCTTTAATTTCAGTCAGGAGAAAAATGCTGTTTGGAGTAGAGGTGCAGTCACGCTGAAACCTGGAATCCTTCGTTTACAACCTTGGACCCCAGATTTTGATCCCTCCATGCAAAATCATATAAACTCTCAAACGTGGGTACGTTTTTACAAACTCCTTTGGGAGTATTGGCACCCGCATATTTTGTCTTCTATTGCTAAAGGAATTGGTGTTTCATTAAAGATTGATAAGACGACAATTCATAGAGAATTTGGCCATTATGATATAGTGCTTATTGATATTGACCTATCCTCATCTCTCCCTGAATCTCTTTTAATTGAAAGAATTGGCAAAAGTTTCTTTATAGAGGTGGTTTACAAAAATTTGCCATCTTTTTGTACCATATGCTCGAATATTAGGCATTCTTCTTTGGATTATAGATGGGGAAAGAAAACCTCCAAATCAGAAGCTCCTCGTCCAAGAATGGAAAAGGTTGAAGAACCGAAACGTGTATGGAAAGCAAAAGAATATGTTAATGCAGCTGTTCCTATTTCAGATATCTTTCAGCAGCTTAATTCTGATTTAGTTTTGATGGTTCCTACTTCTGAGATGGACAGGAATGTTACGACTGAAATTCCTCCAGAAACTCCAACAGAACGGACAACTGTAGAGGTGTCTACAGAATGAACAGAAGCCTCAGTGCCACCAGGTCATCGTGATGAAGATAATCAGTTATCAGATTTTATTGCTGTCTAATCCATTCACAAGAAGCATCGTTCATCTTCGAAGGATGCAGATGATGACAACTTTAACGATGATGTCGATAATAGCTCAGAGGAAAACCCGACAAAGGCTGATGATGTTGTTTAACATGATTTTGAAGAGGATCCGGATGCTATTCATAATCAGCCTTTCTCTTGGGCAGATGAGGTTGATAATCAAGACGAACCTTGGACTACTGTCACGAGGAGAAAGGATCAATCAAAAACTCAGGCTTATAAGGTGACTCTTTCAAAAAGAGCTCATAGAAAACCAGATAAGTTGAATTTATAAAGATTTTTTTTCTGGAATTGTCGTGGTTTGGGTAATCTAAACACACAACGCACTTTATTTTTTATGTGTCGTCAATATTCTTCGGATTTTGTATGTCTTGCGGAGCCTATGGTAGATTTTTCTATGATTGCTTCATCATTTTGGAACAGTTTAAATTTATTTTTACTTGCTTGTAATGATAGATCTTTGCCCTCTATTTGGATCTTGGGCAAGCAGGGAGGTTCTTTTGTTTCTTCCATTAATATTCATGATCAACACATAAATTTTGATTTCTTGGTTGATAATGTTATGCAAAGAGTGTCGGTTGTTTTATGGTAGTGTTTGGTAGAATCTCAGGATGGAGCTTTGGTCTGATCTTTATACTCTTTCTTCTAATAATGCTGCTAACTAGTGTGTCATTGGTGACTTCAATGCGGTTTTGGGTTCTCATGAGAAGACTGGCAAGGTGCCAGCCTTGGGCCCTTGTAGAGAGTTTGGAAAGTTTATAGATGATTGTTTTCTTTCGAGTATCCCTTGTCATGGTGCTAAGTTCACTTGGACTAATGGGAGGCATGATGTTCATCGAGTTGAGAGTTTGCTTGGATAGAGCTTTGGGAAATTTAAAATTTTTCAATCCCTGGAGTGTTATTTCTTGTGCAGTGCTACCTCGCCATCATTCGGATCACTCCCCATTGCTTATTCAATATGAGAAACAAGACAAACCTACCTCTAAATTCATATTTCAATCAATGTTGATTTCCAATCCAACTCTTCGGGAATATGTGGCTAATTCTTGGTCTCAATCTTTTGGCTTCCTTCATCCTATGCAATTGCTTGGTGCTAAATTAAAGCGGTTACGTGCTGATCTAAAAATCTAGAATAGGAATATTTTTGGTCGTCTTGAGCTTAATAATCAGAGGGCGAGTTCTCTTTTGCAAAGGGTACAAGCCGACATCTCTTCAAATGGCTATTTAGATGATTTGCATAGTAAGGAATTATCGGCTCATGCAGACTTGGATATGTGTCTTAAGCAGCATGAGATTTATTTAAAGAATGTAGTAGGGTTAAATGGCTTGCAACAGGTGATCGAAATACTACTTTTTTCCATAAAAAATTTGTAAGATAAGGCTAAGCAAGGTATTCATCAAATGCTTATTGATGGGATTTTGGTTGATGATAAAATTGTAATTGAGCAGCATATTAACGATTTTTATCAGAGTCTCTTCAAGGCTGATCATTCGGTTCATTCTACTATTTCTCTAATTAATTCGATTGTTCCTTGTTTGGTAACTGAAGAGGACAATTTGTTCTTAACTCATTGCCCTTCCAATGATGAGATCCGTGACACCATATTTCATATGGATGCTTCTAGTGCTCCTGGGCCTGACGAATTCACTGGTATGTTTTATAACTGGGCCTGACGGATTCACTGGTATGTTTTATAAGACTTTTTGGGATGTTGTTAGAAGTTTTTTTCTCACAAGCATCATCACCACATGATTTAATTCTAGCTTTATGGTTTTAATTCCTAAAGTGCATGATGCTATTGCTATTGAGCAATTTCGCCCTATAGTGCTTAGTAATTTTATTATGAAAGTTTTCACAAAGATTTTAGCAGATTGTTTAGCTCCTATTGCTACCCGAATTATTTCTTGTCAGTAATTTGGGTTTCTTAAAAATTGTAATATCACAGAATGTATTGCTAATGCTTCTGAAGGAGTTAATTTGCTTAATAAGGCTTGTTTTGGTGGGAATATGGCTTTGAAGATTAATATTCGTAAAGCATTTGATACTGTTGATTGGAATTTTTTACTTGATATTTTGGAGGCTTTTGGGTTCTCTCTGTATTTTAGAGATTGGATTCTTTCCCTGTTTTCTTCTGCTAGATTATCAATTTTAATTAATGGCCATTCTCAAGGCTATTTTTCTTGCTCTCATGGGGTTAGACAAGGTGATCCTCTTTCTCCTTTATTATTCTGCTTGGCTGAGGATTTTCTTAGTAGATTTATTTCATCTAAGATGGACCAGGGTGCTATAATTCCTATGCTTCAAACTAGGAATACTTACTTTCCCTCTCATTTTTTATATGCTGATGATGTGCTGCTTTTTGGGAAGGCATCTTTCAGAAATCTCAGATCTATTAATGACACTTTCAAAATTTATGGGCAATTGTCTGGGCAATTTGTGAACTGGACTAAATCAGAAATATATTTCGGTGATTCTATTTCTGAAAATCGTGTTTCCAGGCTTCAACAAGTGTTGGATATTTGGAGGGGATCTTTGCCTTTTGTCTACCTTGCTCTCTTGGGTTCTCGGGTTGACTAGGAAGTTTACCCGATTGTCGAAAATTAGAGGCACTAGCTTGTGAAGCAATTTGATTCTCTAACATCTTTCCATGTGCAAAGAGTTTATTAATTTGGGATGCTTGGGATGCAAATTGAGATGCAACTTGAGATGTTAGATTTATGATCCCCTCCTGTTGTTCCATTTGTAGGTTCTTGATGGTCTCATTTTGTTCTTCTTGAATTCTAAAAAACTTTTCCATCATGCTCTCAAGTTAGGTTTATTAGATGGGGGCTGTTTAAATCCTTGGTTGGCGTTTTGCACTCCTCCTTGATTAGACCATGAAAAGTTGGGGTGATTATGCCATCCCGGGTTGTATGTGTTAGAGTAGGGATTTCCTTGGAAGTTATTGAGAGCATTGAGTTGCTCAATTGATGGGTTTTGAGAAGAGAAACTTCCTTGACACTCTAAAGATGAGTGACCCCCTCCACAATATTCACAAGAATAAACAGCCATTGGATTAGATACCTTGGTTGAAGCCTATAGTTTCTTTGTGAGCATGTCAATTTTTGTATTTAGAAGGTTCCAACCATCCACCTCATGTATTCCTGCAACTCTCTTTGGTGTGCTCCTTTCTCCTTGCCACTGATAATTATTGGATGCCATAGTCTCAAGTAGGTTGTATGCATCATCGGGTGTCTTGCTCATGAATGAGCCTTGAGCTGTAGCATCTATGGTGATCCTCATTGGCTCGGTGAGTCCTTGGTAGAAAGTCTGAATGAGCAGCCATTGTGGGACTCCATGGTGTGGGCATTAACATTGCAAGTCCTTGAATCGCTCCCAAGCTTCATATAAAGATTCACCATTGTGTTGAGTGAAGCTCGTAATTTCTTGTCTGAATTTAACTGTTTTGCCCGATGGAAAATACTTGCCTAAGAATGCTTTTGACAACAAATCCCAAGAGGTGATGGACTGTGGTGCTAGAGAGTGCAACCACAACTTAGCTTTATCCCTCAAAGAGAAAGGGAATAATCTAAGCTTTATTGCATCAGGACTAACCCCATTCATCTTGAATGTATCACAAATCTCCAAGAATTGAGCTAAATGGGCGTTCGGATCTTCGCTAGGT
>CATIWK010196150.1:0-11651 GCA_949634005.1 Mallotus japonicus
AGTTGATAACTAATGAATCTGTAAGAAATGTAACTTGAATACATCAGCCTATAAAATAACACAAATAGATAATGAACTTCAAGTATAAAAATCATGCATCTATAGTTGATAACTAATGAATCTGTAAGTAATGTAACTTAAAAAGATAAACTTACCAATGTTTTTGCACAGCCTTCATATTTGTTCACCATAGAAATACCTTTTTTCAAAGGTAAGTTGTCTATTATTTCAATTTTGTGGCTCTTAAAATTAATACAAACAATGAAGTAATGGTTGTGTCTATGAACAAGAAAGAACACCTGAAAAATTAAATGTAAGAAGATTCATTAGTATTCTATGATATATAACTAAAAAATTGGATTGAAAAATAATATTCATACTTTCTACTTACCAAATCAGCATCACTAATATCAAGATTCAGATAATTCAGTTCCTTATCTAACATATTATTAAAATTTTCTTGACGCTCTTTTGGTGTTAGACTTTTAATGAAATCTTTGGAGATATCTATTTGAAGCTAAAAAGAAAAAGTAATCAATCAATATATATATTAATGAACATTAAACCTATAGATAAAATAAACATTTACTTACAAATACATTAGTAGAGAAAAACACTCTCTTTGGTTGCCCAATGGATCTTTTCAAATCAACAGTATTCATCCTCAATGCCCAAATTTCCAAAATCACACTATCAATTTCTCCTTTACAAAGAGTATGAATGTATTCTCTACTAACATAATAGTCTTCATATGAAAACAACAATTCTCTAACAAAAAAAAAAAAACAAACTGTATTAGTATAAATTAAATACATGTATTGAATAATGAACTTATAGTAACTAGATTCATTATTAATTACGGACATATTCATTAATAGTGACCTATATATTCATTATAAAATTACTTTGCTAAATATTATATGAACATGTAATGTATAATAATTGGATCTCTACATTGAAATGAATGAACCTACATAAAAAAAAACTAATAAAGCTCTATTTGTAACTAAAAAAAACACACACACAGAGAGATAAAAACTAAAATCTAATCAATCAAACACTCTTACCCTCCTTTCTCTTCCTCAGCTTCAACTGTGAAAGCAAACTCTGACACTATCTTTTCTCTTGCAGATACATTGCTCAACTTTTCATCATTTTCTATCCAAAAAGGAGATCGAAAAGCTACAGGAAGCTTCTTGTATTTCCTTGTTGGCCTAATTCTTTTTTGCACATCTTCAACCTCTAACTCTGATTCATCAATCAATTTATAACAAAAAGTAAAATGAATCGAGCTAAAATTATTCAATCAATATGCACATTGTTCTAATAAACAAACAGCATAAAGACTACATACTCATCAAAAACTTCTAATGGAGTTTGAGGTTGATTTTCAACTTGTTCTGCACTAAGCACAACTTACTTAGCAATATCAACAACTTTTTTAAACCTGTTGAAAAGCAGGGAAAAGAGTAATGAATTTTGCATTCAAAACAGTACTAAACCTGACACTTTCAACTAATGAAACTATGCTTGATAAATAATCAACCTAACAATTAAACTAATAAATGAAATAATAAATCAAACTAACAATAAAAAAGAACTTATAAACATACTCAAAATTTTTTTGTGGACTTTCATGTCCACTTTCAAGTGGTGTGGGAGTCGATCCCAAAGAAAAAGAATGAGAGGAATGCTCTGTGGATTTTGCAGCAGAAGTTTTCATTATTTCTTTCTCAAGTTCAGCAACTGCTGCAAGGAAGTCATCATTACTGTAGAAATCATCATCATCATCTTCTTGAACTCTTTCATCTCCCTTTTCAGTTTCTTCTTGTCCTTGAGAGTTTGAAATATACTTGAAGATTTCATTAATTGATTCACAAGTTTTCTTCATCAGCTGATTTCTAATTTATGTCTTTCCAACATCTGCCATCACTTCCCCAAACTATATCATATCAGCAGCTAAACTCTTGATGACAGAGCATAGTCTTTCCACAGGGTCCTGAAAAGAACATAATATTGTATAACAATTACATTTCTTGAAACTGATATTTATTAACATTAAATAATTTACACTTACCTTCCTCCCTTCTTTTGCATGAGGTTGATCATGTCACTCTTCATTTCTCTCAGTATCTTCCCTTGAGTATGTAAGATGATGAATCATAGTACCATTAAATTCTTGTTGTTCCTCTTGGTGAACATCCTCTACTGGTTGTTGTTCTAGATGCTCATAAAATGGAACCAGAGCTAATCTGTCAACAATTCTTCCTTTCCCAAAGCCTCCCTCTTTCAGTTCTTCTTTTACTCTTTTTTTAACACTCTCTACAATCCAATTAGAGAGAATAGGAAAATTTTTGCTACTGTCTCTTAATTTGAACTCTACTAGGTCCAAGTAATTTAAAAAAGTGATGAATCTATATTTCATAACTACTGAACCTCTATCTTTTATCTAATGAATCTACACCAATAACACAATGAACAAATATCTAAAAACCAAACAAGAAACTTCAATATAACCAAATGCATCTATATTTATAACCAAATGAATCTTTATCTTTAACATAATGAATTTAACTATTCAATTTAATAAAATAAGTATAGATTACTAACCACAAGAAAAGTTAAAGGGCCACTAAAAAAAATAGTTGGTTTCTTCTTCCATTCTTCAACTAAATCCACCAGACTCTTCAAGGTATAAAAATACTAGTTCAAATTCCTTATTTCTTTAACATCAATCAGAGACAATAGTATCTTGTAGTTTGATTTTCTACTCTGATGACCTTTCAGCATCGATGAAACCACAAAAACCATAAAATCCCTCTTAAATTCATCACCATAGTCTCCCCTAGATATAATTTCTTCGCCCATTCTCTGTGTAATTGGGCTTCCAACATGAATGTTCCACCTCTCTCTCTAACTCCTAAGTAATTTTGCATACTCTGGTGTGTCATTATCAGTTTTAGCCTCTACAACAGCCTTTTTTCCTCGTGGAATGTTGTATGTAGCAAAAACGTCATCTTCAGTAAACAAAAGCTTTTGATTGTCTTCTAAGACTAATGCAGCACTACAATAATCAAATTTTGAACCAAAAACCTACTCAATTGTCCATGACATTCAAATAGTGACAGTTCCAATAGGCTTCCAAATCCTATTTCAATCACAGCATTTTTTTGTTGTTCAGATAACTTAGGTCTAATAGAAAACAAGGACTTCGGTGACATCCTTGTAGGTAAAGATTTACCATTATGTGCTGGTGGAGTCTTCACCTTTTTTGCTTTAGTTTTCTCATCTTTTAATATTATCTTTTCACTTAATTTCCGTCTAATAGAAGATTCAATGTCTGTATGAATTTTGAATCCTCGAATCTTCTCTTCATTGCTTATAGTTCTTTAAATCTGTGATCAAAATATCAAAAGAAAATCAACACAACATAACTCTGTTTCAACTAATGAATCTCTGAGTTTCACCTAATAAACCTCTGTGTTTGAAATAATGAATCTCAACAAATTCTAAAATATAAACAAAAAATAAAAACAAAATAGATCCATAAAACAACATCTACATATCAACATAAAGATCATAGACTAGAAAAAAAAAACTTCACGCATGCTAAAAAGGGGAAAATGTCTACACACAAACTTAGGTTCAAATAACTTACGAAAAAAGTTAAGAAGATGACAATGTCCACTGTGCAAGCAACTAAACAAGGAAGAAGACGAAAATGAAAATGAAGATAATCTCTCCACAACAAGATACAGAAGATGAAAATGATTTTGAGATTTAGGGTTTCGAAAGAGAGGATGATGAATGTATCAAAGATTTTTTGCATGTTCCAAAGCTTTTAAGTAACCGCTGGTTAATTTCATCAGTGACATGACAAAAAATTAAAAAAAAAAATAGGCGCACTTCATATTCATAACACGTGTTCAATTTTATTTACAAGGTTCATTCACATTGTACTTTATGTTCATTCAGATTATTCTTTGGGTTCACTACTATACACTTGTAAATTCATGAGTGTTTACCTAAAGATTCAGAAATTGTAAAATTCATTACTTCTCTAAAAAGGATCATTAAACCTCTAATTAATATTATACAAATTAGTGTAACTAACAAAAATAAACAATATTACAAAAATGACTACTAATATTAATTTTAATTATTTATTAAAAAAATGATATATTTATTAATTTGATTGAATGTACTACAATTCAAATCACAATAATAAATTTGTTTATAAGAACCATAACTAAAAATTCCAAAATTACAATATCATAGAATTTATAACTTCAAAATGATTTGAACTTGAATCTCTAGTTACAGTTATCAATTCTGAACTGCCAGAGCTTGGATGAGCAAGGTATCCATTTGAAACTACTTGTGCAAGAGCTTCCTGTAAAAAAATAGAGGTTTATTACACAACATGCACATAAGCTGATAGACCAAAAACTTCATTTAAAATTCATTACCTGAACAGAAGCTTGAACAACAATCTTTGTTTGTATTGCAGCCTTTTGAGCAATTTTCATACGACCTTTAGCTTGATTAAACTTCTTTGCAATTACACTCTTAATTCTTTGGTTGCGCTCACCTTTTGCTTTATTACGAGGGGGATTTTGTATTTTTTCACTAGAACAAGATACTGAATCAGATTCCCTTTCAAAATAAACAGCACCAATCTCATCTATAACTCTCTTTTTTGCACTTTCAAAAGCTTCATCACAGTACTGTCAAGCCTTAATATTGTCTTCACTAGCTAAAACTAACTTGTGGAAATTTCTAACCATCTGTATCCTCCAAAGAGAAGCAGCTAAACCAAATTCATCAGATGAACATACCAATGGAATATCAACATTTTTGCTCTCAGTCACTCCTTTAGTCCATCTTTTCATAGTATATTTCTTTGGAATTTCTTTCACACAATGGATATTCAAAATACGCAAATAGTGACAGCACAAAATCCCTACCTGAAAAGAACAAAAAATAAATAAAAGATTAGATTACTGTCCACAAGTTCATTAGAAATTGCTTCAAAATTCATTAAAAATTAACTACAGCTTCATTACTAATTCCCCACAAATTCAAAACAATAGTTTGTGGACAGAAACATTAGGTTCATTACAAATTCCCTATAACTCCATTAACTTTAAATTTCAGGATCATCAAATAAAAACACAAAATTAAAAAACTTTTACATACCTGAAAAAACATTTTGCAAGTGCAAGATAAGCAAACATCTGCAATATTGAAAAGAACCTCATGACATATGATATCCAAACCTTCCCGTCACACATGATACTTAAGACTGGTGCCATCAGAACCCAATAAAATTTGATCACAAGCACAGCTCTTCATATACTGCTCCTCAAACAACAAATATATCTCTATTGTATATATTTCCCTAGCATGTGAAAGAAACTTCACATCACTCACAGCCATTAAAGGTTCACCTTGCATACAACGTAGGTCTTCTCCATTTTCTTTACTCCTCCATTCTGAAACCACATCAACAAAAAGTTATAAAAATCGCAAAGTCCAGCAGTCTTGAAAAGCCTCCTGGACACAGAACAATTGGTACTCTCACTCCTTTGTTACGATAAAATTCCACCAGAAAAATAACCTTTATTAAATGTAGGACACCATTTCTCCCTAATATCAAAAAGCTTTTGCATCCAAGAATTCTTGTGACACTCATATTCTCTTTCCAACTTGAAAAAAAAATAAAGATTAATCAACACAGAGCACAGAGGTTCACAGAATAAAATAGCAAGATTCATTACTTCTATGACTCAGGTTTATGACATACCTGGTCCAATAAAACTGAAACTCAGCCTCTGTTTCAGTGAATTTGAGAACACAGTTGAATAAATCAACAAATCCTTTCTGACTTCTTAAAAACTTGATATTCTTCTTTGAATTCTCCCCAATATGCCATATACAAAGCCTATGCCGTGAATTTTGGAAATACTTGAGCAATAGCAGCAGATTGATCTGTCATTGTAGTCTGTGGATATCTACCTTCCATAGATCTCAAAAAAGTACTGAACAACCAAACAAAAGACTATATTCTCTCATTCAACAAAAATCCACATCCAAACATAACATTCATACAGTGATGATTCATACCTACAAATGGACCGCAAATCATATCATATCTATTAGTGTGATATGTTGTATCATGAACCAATAAATCTCTAAAAAGCTCGTAATCTTGTTTCATATATGAATTTCTCTAAAAGAAGCTACACAATCTAGAATCACTATCAACTTCAAAATCCAAAAAGAAATCCTTTTCATTTGATTGCCTTCGTCTAAAAATTTCAATTAAAGAATTAAAATCGCTGCCATCCAATTTCTTCAAATTTTCCAAAGCCAAATGATTATAAGTATCCCTAGCAATAAAACCAATGAATGGAGAACCACCTGATTATTTTTAAGCAATCTAATACCATCAGACACAGCAATTCCACTTTCTTTTAAGTGCTTAAGATAAATCAGCTGGTTTTTTGTAATTGTTCTATGCGAACGAAGTATATGAGTTTTACTGGAATCACAAAAATCATGATTGTGCTCCTTTTCATGTCTCGTCACAGTTCAAACACCATTTTCATCATCATCAAATTGTATGAAAGCTTTACAACCAAATCGAACATCAAGCTTCGAATAAGATTTTTTTTCTTTTCCAGCCTTTGAGCAACAAAATCTCTTAATTAACACTGTTTTCCTACTGAGTCTATATCTTTGCTTACTCTTTCTAATGCTAAAACTCATTCTAAAAGCATAATCATTATATAAATAATAAGCCTCTTCACAAAAAATTTACAGTCAATCCCAACAAATCATCACCATAAACATTATCTACACAAAAACATCATTAAAAAAAATTAAAACATTACACGTATAAACCAAATTCATTATTAATTAAGAAGATATTCATTAACAGTCACTTATATATTCATTACAAAACATAAATGCCAAAAACTTTGCTAAAAATCATATGAACATGCAATGTATAACAATTGGATCTGTATATTGAAATGAATGAACCTACATACAAAAACTAATGAAAATCTAATTCTAACTAAGAAAAACAAACACACAAACAAAAACTAAAACCTAATCGATCAAACAATAAAAAAAATAGCTTCTAAAACAATTTCAAGAAACAAAGTTCATTATTATGCTTAAAAACGTTAAAAGCAATAACAGAACTTAACTGAAATCTCACAAATAACATTAACATTTGACATCTGATCATCCATTTCAAAACAAACTTGAATAAACCAAATTCAATATTAATTATGAACATATTCATTAACAGTCACCTATATATTCATTACAAAACATACACACATATTTTTAACTAAGAAATCATATGAACATGCAATGTATGGCAATTGGATCTCTACATTGAAATGAATGAACCTACATACAAAAACTAATGAAACTCTACTTCTAACTATGAAAAACAAACATATAAACAAAAAATAAAACCTAATCAATCAAACAATAAAAAAAAACAGCTTCTAAAACAATTTCAAAAAACAAAGTTCGTCATTATGCTTAAAAACGTTAAAAGCAATAACAGAACTTACTTGAAATCTCACAAATAGCATTAACATCTAACATCAGATCATCCATTTTAAAAAAAACTTGAATAAGAAGAACAATAATGAAACAGAAACAAGAAGATCAGAAGAAACACAGACACAAAAACACAGTTAACAGTAGAAAAACATAAATATGGAGAAAAATAAGAAGAAGCAGAAGAAGAAGAAGAAGAAGATGAAGAAAAAAAACCGCGAATCCAAAAACAAGAAGAAGAAGAGCATAAATTCTTTCGAAATATAAAAAAAAATGAGAGTTTCAAAAGAGGAAAACTCTCAAAGAAGAAAAAAATGTATTTGCATTAACAGACATTAACAGAAAATGTAAAAAAAAAAAAAAAAACTAGCACGGGCTTTTTCATTTCCCATGTGTGATGGACCCCTAGTCCATGTTGTAACATGGACAGGGTCCATGATATAATTTGTGGAAAATAAGCCTCCATTTGATCATCAGGCCCAAGTGGGCTTCTCTTCATTTCTTAGTGCTAGCCTAAGTACGAATTCTAATGCTGGTTATGAGGCTGTCACTGTTTTTGAGCTCATAACTCTAGTTAGAGCCCAGCCTGTTTGCTATTTATCTCTACTCTATAGGCTCATGCTCAATTGTTATATCATGGACTCCTGTCCATATTACAATATGGACCAAACTCCCATAACACGTGTGACCTCAATTTTTTTTTTTTTAAGATCATACTCTTCAATTGCATTTAAAATAGACAAAATGATTTCTTCTCTTACATTAAGATCATTTTTATCCATGAAAGTGATGATAGATTTTTGAGATAAAGCTGCATAAAGATGGCGAGTAAAACTTTTAAGAGTATCTGCACCTCTAAAACTCAAAAAAACATCATATTTCCATTGATAGGTAGAATAAGAATCAGCCATTAAAGAAAATTGATGTATGATAGTTTTGCAAATCGTACAGATTACTAATATCTATGGTTATAGTTATGAACAGAGAGGCTATTCTTGAAGTTGTATATACAAAATTGTGAAGTTTCTTGAAACTTGCTTGCGAAATTGAGATCAAAGCTCCTTGCTTTGCTTTATTCTGGAAAAAAAAAATGTGAGATGATTCAAAGCATCCAACCAAAGAGCATTTTTCAAGAAAAGAAATAAATTCCTTTTAGCACTGCGTTGCAGTAAACACTACAATGCCGCATAACATTATGATTATCAAGAACAAGAATCGATCTTTATAGTAGAGGAAAAAACTAACAACTTGAACCACCCAAAAAGAAAAGGCAATGGTAGACAGAACTAGGTGGCTACAAATCATGTATGGAATACCCTATATATGCAGACGCTTGGTTTCTTTAGTGGCAATAATTTCTCTCGTCATCCTCTTCAAGGCTACAATCTATCCTTGAAAATCTTATCACTTATTGTTTTCTAATTATTAAATCAAAGTTATCAACTAGGGTTAGCTGAATTGAAGTCGGAATATGCCTTGCTGTTGTAGTTCTTTAATTTTGGAAGTCAAACTTAAATAATGCAAGTTCATAAGATAAAATATGTAGGTTCTTTATTTTAATAATGTAGGTTTATTGACCTTCATCTGCAGGTTTATTGATCTTGATCTGTAGGTTCATTAGTTTTCACTTGCAGGTTTCACTGACTTTTAAATCTGCAGATTCATTGATATTTACCTGCAGATTTATTAATCTTCATCTGCATGTTCATTGATATTTTCCTTTCAATCTCATTTTTATTTTAATTTCATTTTATAGCTACTATTCAAAATAATTTCGAATCCAATTACTTTTTTCAAATATCTCATTTTTTTGTTCTATTTATCATTTTTTTTATATTAAACTTTATTTTTTTAATTTTAATTGTTTTTTTAAATTAATAGAAATGAAAAAGCATTTTTTATTTATTAAAAAATTATTTTTTCTTTTATTTTATTAATTACAATGGTTGAATTTAATTTTTTATTCATGATTTTAGTCAAAATAAAATTTTTATTCATTAAAAAATTATTTAATTTTTTATTTTTAATTATAATAAATAGAGTTTTACTTGTATTTTTTTATTTTAGTTAAATATTGTAGGTTTATTACTTAAATAATGTAGGTTCATAAGATAAAACATATAGGTTCATTAGATAAAAAAACTAAACAAATGAATTTCATAAACAATATATTAAAATAATGATGAACCTCCAATTAATAACAAATGAACCCTTACATTACAACTAATGAATTTAAAGTTATAATTAACACAAAATGTACAAAATTTGTAGAGTGGATTAATTTGTTTATTTTAAGAATCAAAAAGAAAAATTCTGCTTGGTGTTGCTGGGTTAATTATATCGATAGTACCTAAAATTATCACAAATTTCCATTAAAATATCCGAATTTTATTTTGTCACTTAAAACATCCCAAGTGTTCACTTGGATCCCAAAAAAGTGCCTCCTCACACAAAATGCATCCTAATTGAATCTATTAAACAGTTTGCAGAACCTACTAACTAAAGAACAAAATGCATATGCCTCATCTGCATTTTACAAGGCCAAAATACATGCTTCATCTGCTTCATTTGCAGATGTATTTTGTGTGAAGAAGCACTTTTGTAGAATCCAGGTAAACACTTAAGAGGTTTTAAGTGACAAAATAAAATTCGAATCTTTTAATGAAAATTTGTGATAATTTTGGGTACGTGGGTATAATTAACCCGGTGTTGCTTGGCTCTATTTTTTCCTTTCCTTTTAGTTATTTTGACGAGCTTTTTGCTAAGTTCAAGTTTGATGGCTATGCATAAAACATAAACATATATACTCTCTCTCTCTCTTTTTTTCCTAAAAACATTCTTGTTTTCACCTGCAATTTGCAAACATGTTAAGCTGGACCAATTGGCCTTGATTGGTTTTAAAATAGAAATTGAAGAGTCTTGTAAAGTAAAGACCTGAAAAAATTAAAAACAAAAAAGGTAGAGTTCTATAGGTGTTTTTAGAGGAATTTAGTGATAAAACAATGCCCAAAACCTGCAATTATTACGCCATTAGCAGTCCACCTATTTGATCATGCTCCATATTTGATCTCAAGTGCAGCTTCATTGTTTTGGGGTTCTCTTGAATTGTTGTGTAAATAATCCTTATGCTCAGATTAAGGCAAAGATTGATTTTTATCCAATCTCGTTGCAGGTCTTCAGTTGCCAAGGTACTTTTAAGAGTCATTCTTTGCCTTCATCATGCACCAATTTGATCGTAATTTTAACTCCTCCATATGCCTGTGATGTAGTGATGAAGTACGAGGAGAGATTTTCTATGTTCAGTACAAACTATCCATTTCTCAGTCTGCACATGAGGAAGGCGATGCACTAACTTTCTTTTCACACAAAAAACGTTAAAAAAAAAAATGCTTGTTTAAGTTGTCACGTGTGAGATACATATTGATCTATGGACATGGATCCATGATATAATTTGCCCCTCAGGCTAGTAGAAGTTAAATTGCTGATGACCTTCTTGATAGAGGTCCTGATTATGTATGCTTTTATCCCTGGTTAATGAATTTTATCTTTCAAAAAAAAAAGTGCTAATTGTTGTTCATCTTCTGCAGACAAACTCGTTCCTTTTTTGCGTTCTGTTTCGCGCCCTCACCTCTTTTTCTTTGTTTCACCGTCTTTCTCTGTTCCGTCACCGTTCAATTCTTCTCTGTTTCATCGCCGATCGCCAGTTCAGCCCTTCACTCCGTCTCGCATCACCCGTTCAGCCAGATCGCAGATCGCACCTGTGCATGAACTTCCCGGCTTGACATCGCACCTGTGCACCAGTCATCGCAGATCGCAGGTACAAAATGCTGTTGATTTACTTATTAATTCTTCTTTTTTTTTTTTTTTGGACAGGAAGATGAGGGGGAAAGGGGGGATTTGAACCCTCAACCTCTAAACGGAGCCGACCCGTGGCTGGAACTAGCCAGCCCAAGGCGGGTAGCTCAACGATTAAATGCCTAGGAACGTTGTCCCTAGGACTTGAATCAAATTGATATAGTATCATATACAACTTAATTTTTAAATTTGAAGTTTAAACTTGATTTAAA
>CATIWK010196262.1:0-11309 GCA_949634005.1 Mallotus japonicus
TACTATCAAGTCACATACTTGATGACCTTAGAAAGAATTAACTATTCATTTAATTATCATAAAAAGGAAATGATAATGGAAATGCCTCTTTATTAATAAAATGATAAAGTCAATACATAGTCATAAATGATTGACCTAGTGCATACCACTAACAATATCCTCTTGGCTTATATGGGAATCATTGGAAGGCTCGTTTTGTATGAGATTGAATCAGAAACAAGCATCTGCTACTTGACCATGAAAATTTCATGTGGAGATTAAATCATCACTATATGAGGAAATTAGAAGGCTACAAAACTGTATTATCAGATAGCAGCCAAGGAAGAAACAAAAGCCTTCCCAACGGATTCACTGGAAGTTGAGAAATAGGGCATAAAACTGAGTTCAAACTAAAAGATGGGAAGGAAATGAAGGTTGGAAATGAGTTAAATGATGAGATTTTGAAGAATATAAGCTTCGTACTGGAGAAATACTCAGGAACTTTTGCTACTAAAGCATCTAAGATTGTTGGAAAAAGTCCAGACATTGTATCTCACAGCCTCAATGTTGACCTTGGAGCTAAGCCAGTGGTATAAAGGAAGAGGAAATTTTCATATAAAAGGCAAAAAATCATAGTTAAAGAAACCCAGAAGCTTTTGGAGGTCAGGTTTATCAAAGAAGTTACTCATCCAGAGTGGGTAGCAAATATGGTTCTGGTGAAAAAATCCAATGGCAAGTACCGGATGTGCGTGGATTACACAGATCTGAACAAAGCATGCTCGAAGGATAGTTATTCGCTTCTAACCATAGATCAACTTGTTGATTCCACAGTCTGCCATGGATTGTACAACTTCATGGACCCAACCTAAGGGTATCGCAAAATCCCTATAAAGAAAGAGGATTAGGAGAAAACATCCTTCATCAGACATGAAGGATTATACTGCTACAAAGTCCTGCCCTTCGGTTTGAAGAATGCAGGGGCAACATACCAAAGGCTGATGAACTGCATATTTCAATATCAGGTAGGGAAAATCATTGAGGTATATGTCGATGACATCATTGTAAAAAGTTAGAACATTGAACATCATCCTGTAAATCTTGAGCAAATTCTTCAAACTCTTGACAAGTTCCACATCAAACTCAATCCGGACAAGTGTGTTTTTGGAGTTAAAGCAGGGAAGTTTCTGGGATTCATGATTTCTCAGAGAGGAATAAAAGTAAACACAGTGAAAATGGAAGTAATCTTAAACGTGAAAGCTCCCTCTGCCCTAAATGAACTCCAAAAGTTGAATGGTTGAATCATTGCACTCGAAAAATTCATCTTTTGCTAGGCCAGATGATGCCTTACACTCTTCTGAGCATTAAAAAATACCAAGCAATTTGACTGGAATAAAGAATGTGAAGAAGCTTTTAAGGATATAAAGAAGTTCCTGGCCTTTCTACCTCTGCTTAGCAGACCTATTCCCGATGAAGTCCTGTACTTGTATTTATTGGTCAGCCATGAATCTATTGCTTCAGTATTGGTCAGGGAGGAGCAAGGCCAGCAAAACCCTATCTTTTACGTCAACAAAGTACTCAAAGGAGCAAAAGGCAGGTACCCAAAGCTTGATAAGTTAGCCATAACAGTGGTACATACAACTAGAAAGCTTAGACATTACTTCCAAGCCCATTCAATCATTGTTAGAACAAATTACCCACTAAGGAAGGTGCTTCAAAGGCTAGAAACATCTGGGAGACTAGTGTAATGGTTAGTTCAGCTGAGTGAATTTAATGTGACATACGAGCCAAGGTAATAGATTAAGGCTCAGGCATTGAGTGACTTCATTCAAGAAATGATAGCTGATATTAGTCCGGATATTATTTATTCGGAATGGCTATTATTCATTGATGAAGCATCTGGAGTGGGAATAATCTTACTTGGGCCTGAAAGGATTAAGATTCAATATGCCATCCGAATAACTTATCAAGCCACCAACAACGCTTTCGAATATGAAGCTCTAATAACGGGGCTAAAGCTAGCAATTGAAGTAAGGGCAGAGCATCTTAAGATCTACTATGATTCCCAATTGGTCGTAAACCATGTTAAATGGGTATTTCACACTAAGGAACTAAACTTGATAAAATACGTGGAGAAGGCTAGTCAACTCCTTAAAAAGCTGAAACAAGAAGGGGGAGATGGGAGATTTTTCAGATTCTAAGAGACCAAAGTGTAGAAGTTGACATACTGGCAAAATCAACGATGGAAAATAATCAAACATTCCAAGATCTCAATTTGACAGAAGAGATAGCTCAACCAAGCACAGAAGAGGTTGAAGTATTGAACATTAGGGAGGCTGTAGAATGGATGAAGCCGATAATTCAGTACCTTAAAAATGGAACATTACCAACTAACAAAATTCAAGCTTTGAAGCTCTGAATGAAAACGGCCCATCACTCACTGTATAAAGCGAACTTGTACAGAAGGTCCCTGACTCACCCATGGATTAAGTGTGTTTCTCCATATAGGGGTAATTATATCCTCAGAGAATTCATAAAGAAATCTGTGGTGCACATGAAGGACGAGATTCTCTACTCAGAAAGACTTTGCTCCAGGGGTATTACTGGTCGTACATGTTAAGAGATGCTCTTTAATTTGTCCAAAGCTGTAAAAAATGCCAACAATACGCCAGATTCACACATTAACCATCCAAGCCCTAACATCCAATTAGTAGTCCATGGCCCTTTACTATTTGGGGTATAGACATTCTCGGACCATTCCCAATCTCTATATCCTAAAAGAAGTTCCTGATAATCGCAATTGATTATTTCATAAAGTGGGTAGAGGTGGAAGCTGTGCCCACCATCACTGAAGCTCGGATCTTGAATTTCTTTTGGAGGGAAATCATCTGTAGATTCAAAATTCCACACACTTTGATAACAGATAATGGAAAATAATTCAACAATGATAAATTCAAGGAATTTGCTCAAGGTTAAACATTAAGCGCATATTCACCTTTATTGCCCATCCTCAAATAAATGGACGGACATAAGTGACCAATAGAACCATCATGCAAGGAATAAAAAGAGACTTAAAGAAAAGAAAGGAAGCTGGGTAGATGAACTAAACAATGTGATCTAGGCATACCGAACGACACCGAGGAGTTCGACTAGTGAAACCCTTTTCCGCCTGACTTATAGGATGGATGCCATCATTCCAATTGAAATTGGATCATTTAGTTACTGGGTATCCAAAGATCTTAATTAAGATGATAATAATCTTAATGCTCGGATATGCTTTAATATATTAGAAGAGCAAAGAGAGCAAACATCTGCCACATACGAAGCTTGGTGTCAGAAGGTAGCTGAGTATCAAAATAAAAGAGTCTGAGTAAAAATGTTTATGCCCGAGGATCTAATCATATGAAGGGCGAATATTGGAAGAGGAAACTCAAGAACTGGAACGCTCGGCCCCAACTGGGAAGGGCCATATCAAATAGTTCAGAAGACTAGCAAAGGGGCATACAAGATAAAAGATGTCCAAGGAAAAGAATTACCCCACTTCTGGAATTCAGAAAGTCTTAGAAAATATTATCATCATTATCATTTAAAGTCATTGTCATTTCCTTACTTAGATCGCCAGAACTCTGGTTGACATCTTCATCTTTTTATCCAAGTTATTTAAGATTCCCTTTTTTCCTCAGATTTTTTTATACTCAACAAAAAATATATAGACATATAAAATATAAATTTCATATCATCCAAGGCAAAAATACATTGGCATTTACAATTCAAGCCCTAGTTTCAGAGGGGGGGAACTTCAGATTCAGAAGGAGCAACCTCAGATCCAACAGAAATGGCTTTGAACGTAAAAGGATCAACCTCAGATACTACATTTGCAAGATCGCTAATAGCTTTTGGATCCTTTGTTTTCTCAGAGTTAGACCTCACCGAAGCACTAGCCTTAGCGGCCAAGTTTGCCAAGTCACTGTATGATATCTTATCAAGCTCAATAAAGTCTAACTCTGAATGCAGAGCAAGAAGTATCCTCCAACATTCTGAATTAAAAGATTTGAAGAACCCCTTCATCATCCTCTAGTAGTTCTTCTTATCATTTGCTCGAGAATTCTTCTAGATAAACAGTAAGAGCTACGACAGTAAAGAGTTATGCAAGGGCTAGAGAAGCAGCAAGTACTAAGTAGACAGCAAAAACCAAGTGAACAGACAGCGAAATCTTAATATACAGGTGAGTACTTAACAGTGCAGTAAAAATATAAAAGAAAAGAAAGCAAGATGGCAAGAGCTAGCAACACAGGCTACAACAAAAAAAAAATATCAAGAACTACTACAAATAAAGCTATAAAAATAGCAAAGAACAATAAACAGGAACTAACCTCGCAATAATGAGTAGTCTAGGCATGGGTCTCCAGACTGTGGACAATAGGAATCGAACCTCCTCGAGAGAGCCTAAATGAGCAAGGATGACTCTAAGAATCAGATGGATGGGAACAAGCTCCACCAGCAGCAGTCCCTATAGCTTCAGCAGCAGTAGAAGTCCCTACACCAGTCTACACAACCTCTGCGTCATCTATTACTAAGTCCAAGTCATTGAGAGTCAAAGGGACATCATCAATATTATCGGGAACTTCACCAAAAAAAGAGAAATCCATAGTGCATGGAGAGCAACAGAGCAGTAACAACACAAGAAAAATAGAAGAGAAGAGTCAAATGAAGTGAAAACACTTCAAAAACATGAAGAGAAGCCACAGAGGGTCAGAGAAGAGGTAAGAACCCCCCCCCCCCTGTGCATAAACGAGCGCCCTTTTATAAGCATATGTGTGCATGTGGAGCGCGTAACCACGTGCCTAGCGCATGGCCACTGCTTTACGTGCACTCCAAGACACTTATACGCAAAATTTGAGAATCCCTACACATGCATTCCTAGGGTTCCACACATGCATTCCTATATAAAAACACGCACAAAATGCATAAACACGAGCATTACATTTTACAGGACACAGCATTTGACATTACTGTCTCAGAAAACTGCATCACTATTCAGGAAAAAAGGGAAAAATAAAATAAAATGACAAACATATCACATCTATGAGTTGCATCACCATCACATCACCAGAATAACATCTGTAGGATGATAATTGATGACATCATTACTGCATCATCACTACTTAGTAGCATTTTCATTTAACGCATACACACACATGTCATGCGCACTTAAAGACACATACACACTTTGAGATATGTACATATACGCACTTTGAGACCCATGCACACACTTTGAGAAAATGTACACGCACTTTGAGACACATACACTTCGAGACATGTACACACACGTGCATGTGCACACCCAATAAACACAACAGGTGCTACATCTACAACTAGAGCTACAGGGATCGCAGCTAGAGCCATAGTCAGTGCAGCGAGAACTATAGACACTGCAGTAAGAGTTATAGTAAGAATTTGTATCCAAGTGTCTCACTTGACAACAAGTGAAATTAGAACATCAGAGACCATCAGGATTATTGCAATAGTTGTCCATTCCAGAGTGGAAGTGGGATATGATTGCTATGGATTTTGTGATTGGATTGCCTCATACAACTAGAGGTTATGATGCTATTTGGGTGATAGTTGATAGGCTAACCAAGTCAGCTAACTTTTTTTCCAGTTAAAAAGATGTACACTACTGACAGGTTAGCAAGGTTATACATTAATCAAATTATTTATCTTCATAGTGTACCTTAAAACATTGTGTCATATAGAGGAGCTACCTTTACTTCAGTCTTTTGGCAATAGTTGCATAAGGCATTGGGCACCATATTGATTTCTGCACGACATTTAATCATCAAATGGATGGTCAATCAGAAAGGACCATTCAAACATTAGAAGATATGTTGAGAATGTGTGCAATGGATTTTGGTGGTTAATGGGATTTACACTTGCCATTGATTGAATTTGCATATAACAATAGTTATTATGCAAGTATCGAGATGGCTTTATATAAAGCATTGTATGGCAGGAAGTGTAGATCACTTTTATGTTAAAAAGTTAGAGAGAGGAAATTAACAGGCCCAAAGTTAGTGCAAGTGACTTCTAAAAAGATTACTATTATCTAGCAAAGGTTGAAGACAACTTTTAGTAGACAAAAGAGCTATGCAAATCCTAAGAGAAAGGATGTATCATTTTCAGTTGGAGACATGGTGTTTTTGAAGGTGTCTCCAATGAAAGGGGTAATGAGATTTGGTAAGAAAGGCAAATTAGCCCCGAGGTACATTGGACCTTTTGAGATTCACAATTATGCATTTCCCATTCCCTAGTGCCGGTCATGTACCTTTTGGTTTCGAGTCATAACAAAGTTGGTATCAGAGCTCATGTTTTATTTTCGGCTCTAATGGTCCTTGAGTTATGTCTTTTCTTGTACTACTGCGGTAAATAGGTGATAAATGCCAATTGTTGTCATTGTTATTTCTAAAATTCCGCGTGTATGTCAGTTCCGCATACATTCCATATTTTGAATCTTGTTGGTTTCCGCGTCTTTTCAATTGAAATGAACGTGAACTACTTCTACTACGGAGACAACATATAATGATAAGCAATCCTTTCAAGATGAAGTTTTGATTCTAGTTTCTGCCCCTATTCCACCCCTAGCTTAGGGGTATGTCAGAGGCAGTTGTAACTCAGAGGCCAGAACATTTACTGTAAGTGGAGCAGGCAATTTTTAAACTAAAACTTGAAGCACCTGTGGCTGGGGTAGCCAGGATTGAAGAGGGCTTGGTAGCGCTTAACCAAGCATGACAAGTGTTTTGAATATGCTTGATGTAGGAATCAGAAGATGTCTAGCATGGACGCAAGACTTTTGTACTCTTTGATGGTGAAGTTATCAATTTTGACTACAATATAAGATTGGTACATGCAGTCAAATTAGATCTATGTGACTACTGTGACATGGATAGAGTTTAAAGAGTGATTTCTAAGATATTTCTATCCACCGTCAAGGGGGATAATTGCACGTGGTGGTTATTGCACAGAGTAAGAGAAGAGCGGTCAGTTAAGAGGAATACCAGTGAACTTTTTAATTTGTCATGTCATGCTGTAGACGTGATACTGTATAAGTGGAGTCTGGTAAAACTATATGTTACAAGATTAAGTTCAGTATATATTAGCATCCGAGCTGATGACTGAAACTTAGAAAGTTATTTGAGGATTTAGTCCTTTGAGGTGGTTTAAGTTTGTTTTATATGAATTAAGAAATACTAAATTGGAGGATATGGTTGATAAATTGAAATTTTAGTAATACAAATTATTGAAGTTATTGGATTTTGGACTTTAGGAAGATGAGAAAAAAATTGGAGATAGAAGCATAGGTAGAGATCATGGTTTGCAAGTCGATAAAATATATAGCTTATAATAAGTCTATTGGATTTAGGTATTTATTAGGTATATGATTTATAATTAATAGAGTCACATATTGTTTTAATCTATCTTGGGATATTAGGATGATAGGTAATATGTAAATATATGTACAGGAATATCCTATGAGACTAGAAATTGTGAATTATAATGAAATTTGAGGATTTAGTATTTGTGTATAATTGAAGGACATTGTAAATATTGACGACTTTATTGGAATTTTATCTAGATGATGGATGAAATTTATATTCAATGGTATAATCGGGTGATTATTTAATTTTATGATATAAGAGTTGAATTATAATAATTATGGAGATCGAATTACAGATCAACTGATGAAATGATGCTTTATAAGAATTTTATGTAAGTGTTTCAGAGAGATTTATTCCACTAAGGAAAGTGCAGAGATGAGGAAAGGCTGGATAAGAAAAATGAAATGTATGGGTAAGCTTAAACTTGATATTTAATTTAATTGAGAGATGATATGACAATAACATGGTGGAATAAGGAACATTGAAAACCTAAAGGATATGAAATAATCAATTAATGCTTTGATGGTAGATCTATTGAAATTTTAAGGGAGTTAGAATATTTGCAATGCCAGGACAAGATGAAGCTAAACTGTCTGATGAAAACAAAAGTATAGTTGATTGACTTAATGATTTTGTTTGCAGTTAAGATAATCATAGTGATATAAGCTTTTTCATATCAATTGTATTGAGGTTTGATCTTAAAAGTTGATACGGAAATTAATGATAATAAATTGAAATATATATTAAAGTGACTTGAATATATATTATTGAGTGCAACTCCATAATGATATGACACTAGCATTGTGGGTAAGTGTAAATCATACGAATTTAGCAGATAACAGAAAATTGATATACGATAGTGGTTGCATGAGTAAATGTATGGAGTAAGAAAATAGAATTTCGAATTTAAAATTTTATTTGGAGTTATTTTAGTTTAAAAAAAACAACTAAAGGTGTAGTTGTAAGAAAAGCTGACTTGAGGATTTAACTGTTGAAATTATAAGAAATAAGTGCATATCTTTGAAGATTAAGTGAAAGCCTTAAGTACGAGCTGAGAGTGTATCATTTAAGCTATGCTAATTACCTTAAGAGTGATAAGCTGATTATATAAAGTTGTACATCAGAGTAGTGCAGTGAAAGTGTGATAGAAGAACCTCTGATTAGACTAAAGATTTATGGTGAATTGAATACTCAGGACGATATATATGAGTACAAGTTTGATGGAAATAGCTGACAATAGGAAACATTAAAACCTTGTGGTTATTAGATGGTTAAGCATTAATCTAGCAAATTAGAATTTGTGATATATATTGATAGTCTATTACAAGATTTGGATGACTGGTAGATGTAAACATAGTTGTGGAAACAATATTAAATGTGCCTTGGTGTATAGAAATATGGTCATTGGGAGGAATAAACAAGGAAATTAATATGGGATACAGTAGTAAGAAGAACAGTGAGGAGAGGCTATTAGTTATGATAATTGAAAACATGGAGTTTGAGAAGTATGTTTAATCTATCTTGAGGTATATAAACTAGACTGTGGATGATTTGAGGGAAGAGATCATGAAGGAAGCTCATTTTTTTTTTCTGTTTCTAGTATTCATCCAGGTTCTACCAAGATGTATTATGATTTGAAAGATACATATTGGTGGAATGGGATGAAAAGTGATGTTGCAGAATTTGTATCCAAGTGTCTCACATGTCAGCAGGTGAAGTTGGAACATCAGAGGCCCTCGGGATTGCCGCAACAGTTGCCCATCCCAGAGTGGAAGTGGGACATGATTACAATGGATTTTGTTTCTAGTTTGCCTTGCACGTCAAGTGACTAGGATGCTATCTGGGTGATAGTTGATAAATTGACAAAGTCAGCGCACTTTCTGCCAATTAAGGAGACGTACTCCACTGGCAGATTGGCAAGATTGTATGTTAACTGGATTGTTTGTCTCCATGGAGTACCAGTGAGTATAGTATCCGACAGAGGAGCCACTTTCACTTCAGTCTTTTGGCAAGAATTGCATAAGGCTATGGGTACTAGACTTGACTTCAGCACATCATTTCATCCTCAAACAGATGGTCAGTTAGAAAGGACCATTCAGACTTTGGAGGATATGCTTCGGATGTGTCATTCTCTGTTGGAGACTTGGTGTTTCTTAAAGTATCTCCAATGAAGGGAGTGATGAGGTTTGGTAAGAAGGGTAAGCTAGCTCTGAGGTATATCGGACCCTTCGAGATTCGATCAAGAGTTGGCGAAGTGGCATACAGACTGGTGTTACCGCCAGAGTTGTCACGAATCCACCCAGTGTTCCAAGTATTAATGTTGAGGAAGTACATTTCTAATCCTTCATACTTCCTTCAGCCTCAGACGGTGGAGCTCAACGAAGATTTAACGTATGAGGAGTACCTAGTGGCAATAGTGGATCGGCAAGTCGTCAGCTTCGCACTAAGGAAATTCCTATGGTGAAGGTGCTGTGGAGTAATCACACCGTTGAAGATTGCACGTGGGAGATTGAGGCAGGAATGCAGGTGGTGTACCCTTATCTTTTTCATTAGTAAACATTTGTATTTCTCTTTATTTATTTAAAATTTCGAGGACGAAATTTCCTAAGGTGGGGAGAATTGTCACACCCGTACCCTCAGTTTGAGTACATTTGCATTTAATGTTCATTTCATTTACTTATAATATATATATATCTATATGTTGGTTTTAGAGTGAGAGTTTAAAAGTTTGGCATGTGATGGAGCTAATTAAAATAGATAGATATTCTAGAATGGACAATTATACCCCGTAGAGTTCATAAGAAGTATAGCATGTTCCTTAAGGGCAAAAAGGACATTTACTTTATAATTATCCTAGTAAACCCTAGAATATATATATATATATATATATATATATATATATATATATATCTAAAGTTGTGGTGGAAGAGGATGTGCAGCCATTTTTTTTTTTAAAAAAGAAGAACTTGTTCTTAGAAAAGAAAGGAAGAGAGCATTTCTGAATCCTACTTCTTGGTGAGGATTTCTCAAGTGGATTTTGATGATCTAAAGCATTTTTAAGGATACAATCTTCCTTTCCAAAATCGTTGTGATTGAATTGGTAAGTTATTTTAATGCTTTGGTTGATTTTGGGTTAGGTTTAGCATTGACAGAATTCGGGTCTGATTTTTTGAGTTTGTTAGTTTCAGTGTTTTGATCATAATTTGAGCTAGAAAGCCCCAAATTAAGAGTGGTTTGATTCTAAGAAAACTATGAAGAGTCCTCTACAATTTATTAGTTTTGAGTAAGATCTTATTTTGCTTTTATGATAGTGAATCGAAGCAATACTTTTTATTGCTTAGTCTGTCAACGAGTTTGACCTGATGGTGTTCAAATATTCATAGCTCTTTCCATGGTTGTTCAAACGTAACGAAATTTTATTGTATGTAGTTGACATATAGATCTAAGGTTGATAAAAATTTGAGCTCAAAATTCCTTGTGTACAACATGCAACAAATTTTCTAAGTTTGCTCTGAAACAGCCATTTTAGGGATAGTGGGTTAAATTGTGAAATTGAGCTTAAATTAGGTTGATTTATGTTAGATTGAGCTTAGATTAGTGTTGTAGAGCTTGAATGTTATGCAAATATATTATTTTTTTTATATTTTTTCGAATTTATTTTAATTTTTGAAATTTATTTGTGAAAATGTGAATTTTAGAGATAATTGTGTAAATTGGTTTTAAATTAATTATTTTGGTAAATTTATAGTTATTTATAATGTTTAATGATGATTTTGATTATTGAAGGTATAAATTAATTTTATTAGTTAAATTAGTATTTTTGTATATTTTGGTTAATTTTAGATTAATTTCCGGAAATAATATTAATGTATATAAATATTATAGTATTTGATTATT
>CATIWK010196324.1:0-10274 GCA_949634005.1 Mallotus japonicus
TGATCTAGAAAAAAAATTACAGATTAGAGAAATTATTTCTCTAAAATACCTGAAATCAATATTAGTTAAAAAGGGAACACTTGATTAGTTAATTCAATAATATGCTTAAGGATTGTCTGGTGTAACAACCTGAAAAGAATTTCTTAATTGATTAATAGATTAAATTGAATTAACACCAGAATTTCTTAAGAATTTCTTAACTAAAACATCCTTTTTGGTGAATCATGACATGGAATCCATGTTGGTGGCATTGCACTACAGAACAAATTGCATAAGGTCAAGCTTCTTTCTTGTAATTTACAGTCCATTTTAAAGGTCAAGAAGACATACAATTTCTAGAAAACGAATGCATGCAAATACTTAATCATCTATTTCATCATTCAATTTAAAATATTTTCACCATACAATGAGAAAAAAAATATATATATTTTGCCTAATTTTTTTCTAAATTTTATAATATATATTGGAAGTCATGTATTGGCTTCTTCCAAGCAACTAAACCTAAGTTTGACAAGGTTGATTTTTTATTTTCAAAGTAAGCTTTTTATTAATAATTTTTTTGAATTCAATAAAAATTAATTGTATAAATTAACGATAATATAATAAAATTATTAAAAATTAATTTTAGAACCAATAAATCAGTGATAGAGTATTCTAACATAATATTTTTTAAAAATATATTTTAAAATATATAATTCAAATTTTACTTTGGTTAATATATGGATAGGGGAAGTCACCCATGATTTAAAAGAATTAATTAACTAGAACATCAACTAACCCTATAAATCAGGACATTCTTCCAAATGGCAGAAACCCATCAACTCTTCATTCTACTTCCACCAGCCTCTTCTTCTTGTCTTTTGTTTTAGCTATGCAAAAGGACAGAGTCAAAATTCCAAATGCAATATATATATATATATATATAGAAAACACCTATTAATTCATTCATTTTTCCAATAAAAGACCATCTCCCAAGTAATCTAATTAGCTAGTCAAGTCCTGAAAAAAAGTTGAAAACTTGACCTGTTAATAGCAAATGAGTAGAAACCAGCTCATACAGTAGTGAAGGAGGTTCTTGATCGTGGATATTGCTGCTATTTTTGATCCTGTCATGATCTCTTCTTCATCTTCAGGTATTCTGCCAACTGGGTCTTTGCTAGAATCATTGGTTCTTTTATCCAGTGAAGTTGCTTCAATGGACAAGCTTCCATTATTACAGGTCAGGAATACTTCAACCATGATAAGAAGAATCAAGCTTCTTTCTTCTTTGTTTGATGATTTGCAAGAAACCAATACTACTTTTCTGCCTCCATCTTCAATCCTGTGCCTTACCGAACTTTTATCTGTAATTCGAAGAGTGAAGTTCTTGATTCAAGGGTGCAAAGATGGTAGCTTTCTTTGGAGTCTTATACAAACAGAAATGGTATCAAATCAGTTTTATGTGCTAGTGAAAGAGATGGGTAGAGCACTTGAAATTCTACCTTTAAGCTTGCTTAATTTAACAGCAGATACTAGAGAACAAGTTGAGCTACTTCATAAGCAAGCAAGGAGGGTAGATTTGTTAATTGATCCTAAAGAACTTCAAAGAAGAGAAGAGCTTCTGCAAATAATGGCATTCAGTAATGAACAGAACAGCAAGAAGAAAGGTTTCATTGATGTTGGCAGAGTGAAAGAGGTTTTTAGCAGCATTGGATTGAGAAGTTCAATGGATTATGATGAAGAAATCCTGAAGCTGAAGGTGGAAGCACAGAAGCAGGCAGGAACTGGAGGACTAATTGCAGTTTCGAATATAAATAATCTCATATCGATTCTTGCATATTCCAAGTCAATGGTTTTCAGCGATGAAGAGAATGAGAAGATCAAAGAAGAGTTCAAGCAGCAGTCTACATCGGCGAATAATAGAAACTTGGATGTTTCTTCATCTTCTCAATCAATGATTCTGAATGTTCCTGACGAGTTTCGCTGCCCCATTTCTCTTGACCTGATAAAAGATCCAGTGATTGTAGCTTCAGGGCATACTTATGATCGGAATTCGATTGCTCAGTGGATCAATGCAGGGCATCATACTTGTCCTAAAAGTGGGCAGAAACTAATTCACATGGCCTTGATACCTAATTATGCACTAAAGAGTTTGGTGCATCAATGGTGTCACGACAACAATATCCCCTTAGTAGATGATTCATCTTCATCTGCTGCAGATCAATTGGCGAGAAGCAAAAGCAAGAACAAATTGTATGAAAAAGCTATTGATCACATTTCGGCTATGAAAGCTGCTTCTGATGCTGTTAAAATGACAGCTGAATTCTTGGTGGGAAAACTAGCAATGGGGTCCCCAGAAATTCAGAGGCAGGCAGCTTATGAGCTCAGGTTATTAGCAAAAACTGGCATGGATAATCGCAGGATTATCTCTGAGGCTGGAGCAATACCATTTCTTGTAACATTACTGAACTCGAAAGATCCAAGAATTCAAGAAAATGCAGTCACTGCTTTACTTAACCTTTCGATATTCGAGAACAACAAGGTTTTGATAATGGCAGCAGGAGCAGTTGACAGCATAGTAAATGTCCTGGAAGAAGGGAAAACTATGGAGGCAAAGGAAAATGCAGCAGCTGCAATCTTCAGCCTATCGATGATAAATGATTGTAAGGTGACTATTGGAGCATGTCCAAGAGCAATTCCAGCCTTGGTTCGGTTGCTAAGAGAAGGCACAACAGCTGGAAAAAGGGATGCTGCAAGTGCACTATTTAATCTTGCAGTCTATAATGCTAATAAAGCAAGTGTCGTATTTGCTGGAGCGGTTCCTCTGCTAATAGAGTTGTTGATGGATGACAAAGCAGGCATAACTGATGATGCCTTAGCAGTTCTGTCACTGCTATTGGGTTGCTCCGAAGGGTTGGAAGAGATAAGAAAGAGTAGAGTGCTGGTCCCTTTGCTTATTGATCTCTTAAGATTTGGATCTGCCAAAGGGAAAGAGAACTCCATAACTCTTTTGTTGGGTCTGTGCAAAGATGGAGGAGAGGAAGTTGCGAGACGTCTACTGATAAATCCTCGGAGTATTCCTTCTCTTCAGAGCTTATCTGCTGATGGGTCTTTGAAAGCCAGAAGAAAAGCCGACGCCCTGCTTAAATTTCTCAACAGGTGCTGCTCTCAATGCCACGATACTGTTGGATAACAGGAGAGCAGGAAAAACATTAAAAATGGGAAAGTGTATATTTGTGAAAATCATACAAGTGATACTGTTGTTCGTTTGTTGATGTGTAATTTAATCTCCAAGTTCACATTTTGGTGTGATGGAAAATTTTTTTTGGATGACTTGAAGTCAACTTATACATGAGCAGCTTGCATTGACAAAAACAAATGTATTGCATGTCTTTCAGATAAAAACCCTGAAAAGAAACAGCCTAACTTTGAATTTAAAAGCAGCAATCCTTATTATGCTGACGAATAACAGAAAATCGAAGAAAATCAGAAACAGAAGGAATTGCATAACTTCTATTGCTTCAACACTTTACAATGTTGCTATAGTGGATTTTTACACGGACAGCTCAGTTACAAGAGGTAGCCGGGATCACTACACCGCTCTATTTCAACAATTGGTAAAGGACAAAAAAAAAAGAGAATATTCTAGTAGTATATGTATGGTTTAACTTATGTTACAACCAATCATACTACAAAGATGAGCTCCGGGTCCAATTTGTGAACCATGATTCACAGAACAATGTTAAAGAATGTCAATGTTTCATAACTCCACCAATTCCAGCAGAATCTGTGTGCCGTTTATCTTGTAGTTCCAAAACCAGCTTCCACTATCCAACATATTTGGCTCTATGGGGTTAAGCTGGACGTCCAAGCCTGTCACAAAAAGCAAGCTCATTTGATCATGTTATTCAGGATGCATCCAAAGATACCATACTAGACAAAGAACCCTTATCTAAGATCAATGTTACATGTATGTTTATAATGTAGCATCCAAATGTGATGCATCTGTTGGCACATGTGCAGGTTTATGTGCATTAAATGGCAGAAGGTTAGTTGCTAGGAACTTGTGTAATAGATATTTTGATAGAAAGGGCTATGACCTGAATATCCTGATGTGATCGTCATTTTGTAGCCAGCTGGAACTTCAAATACTTGATTGCCCTGACACACCCAAAACAAAATCAAACAAGGTTTCATTTACGCAAAAATTAAGCAATTGATCTAACCTATGCATTATAAAGGTTTCATTTGTCAGTCTAACCTCTATGGTAACATTGTTGGCCTCAAATTCTGCATTTCCATGCATAATAATTTTTAATGCCTCAAACCGCTGTACGCTGTGTTTCCAGTATACATTTCCTCCAGAACTCCAGTCTATCCCTTGATTGAGAACTTTGAAATTTTGCAGTTTACACCTTGCACACCTAGACAAACAAACTAATATCAGAACCTATGGATTAATCACTGCATATTCAACAATTATAATCATTTCATACCTGTGCCCGTACTGCAATATGGGCTCCCCATTTGAGTCAATCCTGTTTGAGCCCATGGCATTTTCAGCAATAACAATCAAGCTTCCATCAAGCTGCAAAAGGGAAACAATATAAGCATAGCAGAGATATAATTTGCATGACATAATTGACAATCAATTCAGATATTGTAACCTCAACATTCCTCCACAAGAATTCTGCAACCTCAACCTGCAGCTCAGATCCCTTAGAAATGGATCCTCCACTGAACTGGGAAGCAGAAACATTTTAATTAGAATTTGTTAAAGAGGGATGCTTGAAAAAGAAAAGTTTCTATTCAGCTACAAAAGCACAGGAAAGAAACTTTTGTCTGTTGAATAATGATTGCACCATATTAACAATGAAACTAAAACCAATCTGTTACACTCAAACTATGGAATATAGAAACAGTCATAATAAGCCTACCTTTTGTCTGGTGACCTCCCAAAGTGGCCCAAGAGCAGGATGCAGAAAGATTAAAAATGGAGGTCCAGAATCAACATATTTGTCATTACCTTCGATCTGAAAATAATATATAAACACCATTAATAAATCACTTCCAAATGATATTAGATAGTGCAAGGCTTGCAAATAAACATAAGGAATAACATCAGCAATAATTATATAAAATATGAAGTAATATAGACCTCAATACAGAAACAAAGTTCATTCTGAATCTGACATTGTATGAGAGTGAACAAAATACCTCTGGAAGTTCAATATTGCAATGGGAAAGAAGATCGCAGGCATTTCGCAAGATATCCAACAGTGAACCATCTGGGGTCTGCACAATTATCCAAAGTTAAATTAACATTGACGGATAACAATGATATCAAATAGTTAATATGTGGCATGCTCATAACTTGAAATTAAGTTGCAATATAAGTCCCACTGAATTGTAATGCTTTTGTAAATTTTGGCACTAAACAGAAATTTGGTGCATCAAATTCTTAATATCCATCCTCATTTTTAATATATTAAAACTCAAACCCACTGAAACATATTCTAGTCATCCACCCATGAAGAAAGAAAGATAATTAAGATCTAAAATCTGGAAAAAAAAAAGAAACATATGAGAATTTGTTACTTTCTCATCCACTAACATAAGGATACTACAATCAGACAGTTATTACCTGGTGCAAAGATTTGTCTCCATGTCTTCTCTTCTTCTTAGTAGATGATGTAACCCTTCTTCGTTCATTGTACACAATAAAGGTATCCAGATTATCTGTAAACACATTGCCAATTGTGATTTATCAACATGATACATCTCACAAACAATGAACATGTTGCAAACAAGACAGTATACCTTCGACACCCTGGTAACATCTGGATAAATAGGTATTCAAAAAATTATCTGCAATATTTTGCATTGTGCATTCCAGCCGGCCACCAGAAACACTGCAAGTGACATGAATACTTGATCATTGCAAATAAACATATGGCTAACTGCTGCTGAGTAACATGTTTGAAAGAAAAATGAACACATGGTGAATGGTAACCCTTATAAATACACTGTCCACACAAAAAGTCACGTCAAAACTTTTCCCTTATATGCACCAGATATACATCAAATTTGTAAGTACTGAACATATCCTTTAAAATGGATATAGAAAAGCAAAGGCCTCAATACTTATTGGACTTGGCTATTATCCAAATTGCTAATATCCTCTCATAGTAATGCTTTTAAATGGCAAAAAAAAATGCATCAACACAGATTCATCTCCTATGTATCCAACTACTCCATAACGTATGTGCCCACAAATTCAAAGAACTACACTTAACCTGAGGGTCATAGCAAGGTGAATTAAGTCGTACATCAAAGTTATCCACTAGACACAAATATGCATATTATACATAAAGAAAAATACTGAAAATAAGGCTGAAATGCACAGAATTATCTTTAATGACATTCAATCACTCGAAACATGGTTAAAATTATGGACACTCCATGCAGGATATGTATTTAAGTCACTGACCATGAACATTATGAAAATTTAGGTGCATGAAAATTTGGAAACAGAAATAATGAAAGCACCAGTTAAGCAAAAATCATATACCTGTGTCGGTTCCCAAAATGATCTGTATAGACAATAGGCTTTTTTGTATTCAATACCATGCCCGGTAAGCTTTTTTCTGTGTTACTAGATGCAATTGCCTCTATTGAAGATAAATCCACATATAAAATGTTCGTATTGGCAGGGAACTCTGACTGCAAACTTTACAGGGAAAAAAAAATTAATGGAATATCAGAGATGGAAAAATAAAATTAGACTATCCAAGATCAGAAAATATTAACAAATCATAATTTCATTGGTAATGAAACCTCATTAATAAACAAAGCTTAATGAGACAGTAAAAGAGATGTCCTAGCTATTACTATATAGAACTCAAACCAGTAAAACTTATGTTCAATTCTAGGAGAGGATGATTATATTCATATCCTCCAAATAGTACCTCACTATAAAGGAACATTACATGGCCCGAATTTCAGACTATACATGTATGTAATAGCAAGTAATGTAACATATTAATGTTATAAAAATCAATTTTGTGCTGCTTCCCCACTTATACACACATGGATGGAGTAATTCAAAAAAATCATCCAGATCTCACTCTATGTAGAGCTATGGGTAATTCAAGACATGAAGAATTTCAAATCAAAAACTTCACATGTGCAAAAGAACGCTTACTTGAGAGAAGAACAAGGTTTACTTATGATTCCAAACTTATCAAACTCCGTGTACTCAATGCATGACAAACCATAAGCCCACTTTCCATCAAGAGTCTTCTTCTCAACAAGGACATTTATTCCTTCTGTAGCCCCCGAGTTACGTTTACAAGATGCAAAGCCCAGTTTCTGTTACATGTACAATTGTAATATGAATTAGACAAGTTAAAACATATTTAGCGTTACGCTTTAAAAGACAAAAATAGTACCCTTATGATGTAGGGGTCAAGGGTGGAAGAGAGAGAGAGAGAGAGAGAGATGGAGAACAACAAAATCAGATTTACAAATATGAAAAATAAAAAATTAAATTTCCAAATATGAAACTACCTTTTCCTGGCGTAAACCAATCCCTGCCAATGCCAAAAGGGTCAAGTCTGTGGCAGCCACAACATTACTGCAGAATCACCGGTTCAATGTATAAATGAGTATCTGACACTCACAATCTAAAAGATAGAGGACTTCAAGGTGCTAGAATGTAGCTAACCTCACTTGTCGGACAGTTGCACCTTTTCTTCCATGATCATGAAACCACTCAAAGATGCCTTTGTCATAAGCAAGCTTCCAAATAACACCATGTCCACCAGGCTTGGAAACAGGTGCAAATGGTTTTGTGATCAACCATTGTCCATCCTCCGCATCAACAGCAGGAACAAGTGGCTGGCAATTGGAAAATATTGCTCTTAAATGAAAATTAATTATTATTAACTAACAACAAAAAAAAGCAAGCACATAATAAATCCTCATTTAAACCTGCTCAAAAAGTTGGAAACTGGATCGACCTCTTCCAAACCAGCTGAGTGTTTCACAAAGAGAAGTGATACGCTTATGATTATTCTTAGCCGAACTTGTCATGATTGCAACAGGGGTGATGCACTGTTTTCCATACAACTTGAAGTACAAGAACTCCCTAGCCTTGCAATGACAAAGACAAAGACACACCATTGGAACAACATGCGATATCAGCTTAACAAGTATAATGTTGGTTTTTCATTTGACTAAGATTAAAAAATATATATTTTTTCACAACTCAAAGATAAGATATTATACCTGAAGATCTCTTATAAGACCTTCCAATAAGGTTCGTCCACAATAAGGAAGCATGGCAGCAGGAAGACATTCACCTGTCTCTGGATCAACCAAACCAAGCCGGTCTGCAGAACCACCCAAAGGATAGATTTCTCCTAAGTCTGGCAAACCCTAAAAGGATAAGATCTTATTATTGTAGAAAAACGTAAGCACATGTCACATATATAAAAATATAAACTTTCTTTTAGTAAATCACCAATAAACTTAACAGATGATAAATTTTAGGAACTGACCTCAATACCCCACAGAGCAGCTTGAGATGCATAGTCTGTGTTTTTCGAGAGGTCAACTACATTAGGCGTGTGAATTTCCAAGAACTGGCATTCCATTGATTCTCGTATATGCTGGGAACGATTCACAGTTTGCTTCTCAGAAGTTGACTGGGCCAGAAGCTCCAGAACCGCTATCTGATATCTGCGACAAAGTATGCCATTTAAAATGTTGTTCATACATCATATTATAATTTTCCAATAATCATTGACATTTGGCAGAACAGCTAAAAGAATCCCAAGCAAAATACTTCCTATGCCGCTACGCGTCTATTCAGCCATAAAAATCCAACACTTCAATTACTGAGCTAGCAATAGCATTAAACCACCACAAAAACAAATAAAAAGCTCAAAAAGCACAAAATAAAACAATAACTTACCCAATAATACCTCCAATGCAATCATAGAACTGTTCAATTTCATCCAATATCTTCAACAACTTCCTCAAATCCTCAATTTCTTCTTCTTTCAGAACAAAACCATTGCTAAAATCATTTCTTCCATTTTCACTAAAATCAAACCTCTCAATCATCTCCACTAATGCATAAAGCGCGCTTTTCACAGAGCTTCTAGCTGACTCCGCTTCACTAAACTCAAACCCTAAGCTAATCACATGCCGTTGACCAGCAGCAACCAAACACTTAAGCAAATACACCTCATACGCCTCTAAATTCAGCGAAGCCAACACCCTAGAAACTCCATCTCCACGTGAACTGAACAGCGACTTCACTTGCGAATCAGAGTTAAGCACCGACAGCTTCCCGCTCAGCGTTGCGGAGTCAACGAGGTTTGACCGGAGCGATTTTAGGCGGGAAATTTCTTGCCGGAAATGATTGTTGTTAGAATCAGGAGCCGGCGGTGCATAATCCAAAGGAGCGGTGGTGACGCGCGGGACATGGGAACAAGAGCGGGAAGTAGAAAGGACAAGAAGCGGCAATGGCGGAGGTTTATTAGTTAAGGAAAAACGGAGCGTTTTGGAGGTGAAAGATGAAAAAAATGTTTTATTATTAATTTTATTATTAACATTAATATTAAAATAATAATTATTATAATTATTGATTTTATTATGAAAAAAATATAAGCTATTTGATGAAGTAGTAGTAGCAGTAGAAGAAGAAGAAGGAGAGGTAATGTTAGCCATGGCTATGAAGTATAATACAAAAGAAATGAAGGGTTGAGTTGGGTTTGAGTTTTTGAAGGGGGAAAAGAGGGATAAGAGGAGATGCTAGGAGCATATGCCATGTAATAATTTTAATTTGATTTGGTTTTTATATAGGCCTTATCTTGTATAAATGTGAAATGTGTATTGGTGGGGGTATCAAATTGTGAGCTTGGATTGGTTGATTTTGTGGTATGGTTTATGCTTTTTGGTGGATTTTTGCGGAGGGTATTGTCAATGGGCAGCAAATAGCAATTCTGTTTTTTGTATGAATTTGGGTGTGTGTGAGTGTGATGATTGGGATGTTGTTTGTGGGGGAAAATTGGGTGGGTTGGATCTGTATTTGGATTAGAGGTTGAGAAATTGTATTGGACCTAAGTGGGTTATTAGTTGATGAAAACTCTTTACTAAAAAGCCCAAGAGCAAAAACAATTACAAGTTGCTACATATATGGCCTTAGCATAAATTACACTCATTATTATTATTATTATTATTTTTGAAAATAACTTTTTACTTCTTATATGTTAAAATATGCTGAT
>CATIWK010196379.1:0-20255 GCA_949634005.1 Mallotus japonicus
ACATCCTTGTCTTCAGTTTCTTCTTCTGAGGCTTCTTTCTCCATAAATTCTTTTTCAATACCCACATCACTGAAATAAGCAGTAGCAGTCGCAGAACTTGCACTTGCATCTATGTTGCCTTGAAAGTTAGGATTGGTTGAGAAATCAAAATTTGCTTCCTATGTTACTGTCTTAGCTTCTATCTCTATTTCTGTCTCTACTTCTTTTTCTGCTTCTATTCTATTTTGTCCACCATCATTGTCTGCTTCTCTTCTAATCCCACTTCCCATAATGCCATCTTCAAAACCAAATTTTCTTGCCTCTTCATCACTCAGAATCCTATCATTTTCATCAGTATCATTTTCATCAGTATCATTTTCATCAGTACCATTTTCATCACCATCAGGCACTTCTTTACCTTTCGCAGCCCAATCAACTTCATCATTCAAACCTGTTGTTGTCTGTACATATTCATCTCCTCTTACACTTTCTATCATTAATTGGAATTGTGGTACATCAGTAGCAGTAGCTTCATCTTGCTAACTATGCAACACATAAATATCTACACTATCTATATCCCCTAAACTCGAAACCATTACATTGTTATCGGTATCAGTTGTTAATTTTCTGAGTCCTCTTCATATATCTAAACCAGGTACTCGATAATAAAAACACACAACATCTACTTGCCCTACTTCTTTAAGCATTACTTTGTATTCAAATAAACTCAGCTTATCAACATCATTATTATAAAAAATATCAACTTTTCTAGCGATGTACTCACTCCATGGATTTCCTACAAAATACCCAGTATGATGGAGAATGATTGTTATGTATCTATTTTCCATTTCGATAACCCTATTCCAAAAAAAAGATACTGTATTTTAATATAAGATTAAAACGAAAAAAATGCATGCTTAATGCAACCATTAACATATTCAAAAAATACAAGTATGGGACCATGAATGCAACCATTATCAACAACAGAAAGACAAGTAAGGGATCATGAACGTCGCCATTATTAACAATAAAAAGACAAGTAGGGGACTACAATTTGCAAATCAGGTATTAACTTAAAATAAGCTTTATCAACTACTTAGTAACTAATATATAACTATTTTTGTTTTGCATACCTCTACTGCTGCCTTGCAACGGATTCTTATATATATGACGTTGTATTACAAGCTTCAATTCATTTCAAATCATCACTTTAAGCTTCAGTCACTCTCTATTTTTAGCATTGGGATTTCAGCTAGGGGATTTCAGTTTAGGGATTTTTGAATTAGAGAGGTTTTAGGGTTTAGGTGAATTGGGAATTTTTTAAGAGCTAAGGGGTTGGTTGGTGATTTAATGACTCACCATCCTAATCAGCCATGTGGGGCCCATTAGCTGAAGATGATTCTGAACAAACCACAAGATAACGGTCACGTAAGCATTCTGTTCAGGGTATTGAGACAGAGGGTTAAAATTGAAAAAAATTGAAAGGTAGTGGTTTTATTTGAAAAAAAATTGAATAGGATTTTATTTGAAAATACCCTCAAATGTTGGGGTTTTTTTTTTATAATTTTCCCTTAATTTTATTAATTTAAAACTAAGTTATAATTTTTTTTATGTGTATAAACTTATCTTGAATTGATTATTTAAATTTAACACTTATTTTTACTAAATTTGACCCATAATGAAAAACATATACAATTTTTATGTATTTTTTTATCGGTTAAGTGGCCCCTAATAAATAGCATTTTGAACTCATTAAAAAAATAATTTTGTAATGTGATAAGAAGAGTGTTTTTCTATTAATTAATTATTTTTTTTACAAAAAAATTATAAAATTTTAATTTTTAATTATGTAAAATTGATTTCAGAAAGGGAACTATTTTTAATACCATCTAAAAAGAAATATAAACCAGATAATCTTACCGTTTGAATTAAACTTGTGGATAGGTCTTGGAATTCCTAAACATTTAGGGACCTAAATTTACTTGTTCTGAAATAGCAGGGACAAAAATCTATATTAGGGTAAAATTAAAGAGTGTCTCAATAATTAACCGAGAAGTAATTAAAGAAACCGACCCGAATTGTTTTGGTTATAAAGATCAAAGAGCTAATAAAAATCGGAGGTGAGGCTCTGAGAGAGACGATTGATCGGTGGTGGTGGTGATTATCGCTGTTTCAAGACAAGATGTGGGCAAGTTCTGAAGGCGGAGCTCCTGAGGTCACTCTCGAAACTTCTATGGGATCTTTTACTGTTGAGGTAGTGTTTTTTCACGCTTGTCTTTTACTTTTACGTATCATTTTCTGTTTGGTTTCCAAGAAAATACGAATGAAAGAAAAAGAACTCAAAGCATTTACCTTTTTCTCTTTGTTAGTTTTGTTATGGAAAATTGACTAAAACCCATCTTTATTTTTTTCTTTTTTTTAAAAAAAAAAAAAAACTGTGCAGATGTATTACAAGCATGCACCAAAAACTTGTAGAAACTTTATTGAATTGTCTCGCAGAGGGTATTATGATAATGTGAAATTTCATCGAATTATTAAGGTATTTAGTTTCAGCTCAACCTGGTTGCTCTTTTGCTATTAAAGGGTTTTTTTTTTATTTTTTTTTAATGGAGTCTACTGGTAATGCAAATTATTGGGTTTGATTTTGGAATAGGATTTTATAGTGCAAGGAGGTGATCCAACGGGTACTGGAAGAGGAGGAGAATCTATATATGGGTTAGTTTTTGTTTAATCTTATAGAAAGTTTATTTTTTTAAAGTAGATGATGGCAATATTACTACAATATGACTTCAGTTTTGTTTCTGATTATAATGATAAATTGAATGGTAAAAATTTTCTTACCTGCTTTGAGTGTATCACACCAAGTCAATGCCGAAGGGTAAATGCCATGTAGGGATTTAAGTTAAAGAATAGAGGTATGTAGCAATAATTCATTGCTCAAATGCAAAAGACTCAAGTGCATGGCAGTTAGGGATTGGTTAGGTGTAATATACCTGGAGTAAGCATGTCTGTTCCGATTGAAAATTGGTTACCCTTAAACTGCCCAGAAGATTAGCCCCAGTTATATTTTAGTTTGTTTTGTTGCTTCTATATCTGGAAATCAAATGTCTGCTTGCATTTTGCTGTTTGGGAAAGTAATTTTTTGATTTTGAGGGACGTGGGTTATTTTATCACATTTCAGTCCAAAGTTTGAGGATGAGATAAAGTCTGAATTGAAGCATACTGGAGCTGGAATTTTATCTATGGCAAATGCTGGTCCAAATACCAATGGGAGCCAGTTCTTCATTACTTTGGCGCCGACTCCAACCTTAGATGGTAATGACATTTTTTCTCTTTACCCACTTGTTATCAAAAGTAATTTACACATGAATCTTGCATTTTACTTGTAACTTGATAATGATATGTTCGAACGTGCTTGTATGTTACAATATTTGTATGTCTCCTCCTCACATACACTGTCAAACTTCAAGGATTTTTCTTGTGAATTACAGGCTAAAGTAAATACATCAAGCCCAATTTGGACCTAATTTTGATCCTCAATTGATTTTATGCAAATTATTAGTTTCAAAGCTTGTCATAGAAAGCAAGAATGATAATAAAGCTAAATGATAGAGCTTCCATAATGCACTTCAAAGCTCCAATTATCAAATCTGAGGACGCAACATTTGAAAATTTCAACTCAATTACAATTGAGATTCTTCAAGATAATTTGTGACTTGAACTTAGTACTGCAATATGGTCTTGATCCACCTTTGTTTAACCTTTATTTTCCTCATTTATTGATTGTTTTCTCTGAAAATTGTTATATTGTGAATTATCACTGCATTGAACTGTGCAGTTTTATGTCATTAAGTATTCATGTATGCTGTTAACACGTTCTTTCTTGTTATCCAGGAAAACATACCATTTTTGGTAGAGTATGCAGAGGAATGGAAGTAATCAAAAGACTTGGTAGTGTCCAAACTGACAACAATGATAGGTTAGTATTTCTATTTGTTTCTGGATTTTTGAGGAGTTAGAGCTTAATGGGCCTGAGTAAATGTAACATGTTTTATAAAAAATGATATATTTTGGAAGGGAAGTAACAACTAATCTTGAAATATTTCCGGCATGGTGCTTCAACACACTTCTTTTTGCTATGAGGACATACTAGTTTGAGATGAAAGAATTAAAAATATTTTTATCTCATTATTGTTCCTCTTTCTGCATGGTAATTTTTCCCATCTATTTTTCATGCCTGTAGCTTAAGAGCTTTACTCAGTGTTGAATCAATTAGATTAAACCATACTTTCATATTCACCATTGTATTTGTGCAGGCCTATCCATGACGTGAAGATATTACGGACATCAGTCAATGATTAACGTTGGCCCCTCTGAAGGCAGAACTTCGATTTTCAACAGAAGCGAGAGTTTTTTTTTTTTTTTTTTCAAGAAATATCTGTGGATGTACTTGAATTGCATGCAGAAGCAAAAAGAGAAAGAATGGAGGGACTATGGGCCTTTACTCTGCACTTTATCATTCTCCTTTATAAAATGCTTTCTCCTACAGCAAATTCTCTTGATGATTGTAGGCTTTCCATCTTTCCAACAACTATTGCTGTACGCAAAATTTGGTTCTAGGTTATCGCCAATATTAGCTTAAGATTAAGGCATTACTTTATTTTCCACAACTTCCTTTCAAATTAAATGTCATGTATGAACTTAAATGGCCTTGCAGCTGACAGAGGCAACCTTCAGGAGTGGTCTCAGCAATTTTCCTTTACCGAAATTTATCTGATGTAAACTTGATAATCATATATGATGATGGTTCCCAAACAGCAAGCACACACATTTCTGGCAGAAATTAAGCTACCATTGATTATTTTGCAATCCTATTCCATTTTGAATTGTAGACTGTTAAATTACATGACCTATCTGGTTTTATTAAACCTATCATTTTAACAGTTAAATTACATGACCTATCTGGTTTAATTTAACAAACTTGAGAAATGTAGAATTGTCTCATAGCCGCACAGCATTAACTTCTTCAAGTTTGCAACCTTTGTGTAGATTTGATTTTCAAAGTCAGCCGATGATGGTGAGGATTTGATCCTGCAAAATATTAGCCAAGCAATGGCAATTTGTATTTCACAGCCACCAAAATGAAAAACATCATCAGCAGTTAAGATTTGTAGTGCCACAAACAGCAAGGAAAAACGAAGTGCTGCCACAACACAATGGGGAAAAAGTGATACCTGCATCAATGGAATCATGTGAAAATGGAATAATATTTCTCTATTTCATCATATTCACTGTCAATGAGACCAGACTGCTAATCAGTGGTCATAACTAAACCAGAAACCTTACTCTGGCGACCTAACCAAAAAAAAAAAACTCTCCTCTTACAATTTACAAGCCACTGCTAACTCCTATGATCCACGGGGAAAAAATGTTATACAGGTAACTGATTGTAACAACTCGCCCAATCTGCTACAATTCTCCGGCATGAATAAAAATCCAAATGCCAACTCTTTCCAACACTCCTTCCCAAAAAATTTGCTCCCAAGAAAGTATACATTGGGATGCCGCTCTGCGGAATACAACCACAAATAATATACACACAGGAGATTCTGTCTACCATGAAGAGGCGCTCCAAGCAAGTCTTCACCCAGCTTACTGCAGGCAGGTCCCCACACACAGCTTATACAAACACCTCTTGTCCCATTCAGTTTCAACCTTTCAAGTCAGTTTGTCTGAGCTTGTAGTGTGATTCAACTGAATCTGACTCTTGACTCACATTTTCTTCAGATGAGTGATTCACCATCAATGATGATGAGGTATTGTCAAATCCATTCAACTTGACAGATTCAGGAAGGCTGTCAACTGTGACTGCAATCCTTGTTGAGTCAGAGTGTTTGACAGGTGTTGCCTCACAAACCCCCTGCTGTTGTAGCAGCTCCATGCGCTTTAAAGAAGGCACATCACCTTTACAATATCTTCGCCACATGCCCCGGTATGTTGACTCTAAACCAAGAGTAAATTTTGATCCATCACAGACAGAAGACCTAGACATTTGTTCCCTAAGACTCATCCTCAAGTTTGAGAGTGCTGATACATCTGAAGCAAGCTGCAACGCCAACTGAACGTACTCATCTTCATTTTTAGCAACCAGATGTCCTAACCCTGCATTACAGTTAAAAGTTCACACTAATTAGAAGGCTGAAATTCAAAAAAAAAAATAACTACAATTCAGTGTTGTGAGAAAACAAAAAGAGATGTCGGTTGGGGAAATCTATATTCTAAATGGACAATGAAAAAACATATTATTGCTCATCTTCCTTGGAATTTCTCATTGCAATTTAAACATTACATTCATTACACCAAAATTTCATTTAGGCCAAATAGAGCATGCATAATTGATGACTTTTCTTTTCTTGCAATTGAGAAGAAAAAGAAAGACCAAGAAAAAAAAAAAATGAGAAGTTAAACCAATAATAATTTTGAGTCGAGCGTTAGAGATTGAAAAGGAGGTTCCTCACCAACATTGCTGAGAAGAGAAACACCAACGTTGTGAGCATGTACTGCACCAGCCATAGTAACACATGGAACTCCCATATACAGAGATTCACATGTTGTCGTTGTTCCAGCATATGGAAAAGTATCCAAACTTCAATAAAAAAAATTCCAATATTAGGTTCTTTGAACAAAATTCAAACATCAAAATCACAAAGCAAAGTAACATGCGTCCATGAGATATCAATTAGGTCATTGTTGGTACATGTTACAGGTAAAACTAGCATTCTCAGAGCTGGAAATCAATCCTTAGCATGAACTATTAGCAAAAATTCATTTTTCACCAAAATTATCATAAGCCACATAATCTGATTTAAATCAGTCAGTCACATTGTCAGTTTACTTAGAGATTTAGAAACGCAGAAGGAATCCGAAATTCCCAACATATATCATGAAGTCTTGACTACAAATATCAGGCACATAGATACGAAGCAGGAAACAGTATATCTTTAGAAAATTGCAGCGCCAGCCATGATGTCTGGAAAAATAGCTCATTGGCTGCAGATTACTACTCAAAATTAGCCCATCCATGTAATTAAGCCAGCCTCTAAGAATCGAGAAGTGTAGTAAAAATCTGTCCTAGCTGTAACCAGTGACTATCTTTGTTGATATCAGCAACCAACGTAGAAGTGTTTGCCAGAGTACTTTTAGAAAGATTATGAAGTAGTCAAGTACCAATTGGTTCTGCATTTTAGGTCTCTCAAAAGTTGCAGCACTTCAAGCTGGAGCAAGTGCAGGCAGCAAAATTGCTGTCATAGAGCTAGCTAATGCAGAAGTCACACATCACTTGCATCATTTACATTACTTCACCTTAAACATAGCTCTTTTGCATAAAGATGCAATCAGCACATCTTTGGAGGCTAACTTATTATGTTTCATCCATAGTGAACTATAAGTTGTTCATTTGCTGAACTACTAGCAGCCTCCATCTGACCCTCTCCAGAAGCCTTTAGTTCCCTTCCCTTCTCACTACTTTCTGACTTTGCAAGAAGCAATTTCTTGCTTAATCCTGCTAAAGTCCTCAGCACTCATTATCAAAAAACAGTTGAAATCCTGTTCAATAGAACCTTTATCTATCCCAGACTTCATACTTGAAGTATCGATTCTTGATCTCATTCTGGCACGCTGAAAAAATAACACTGCAAACCAGTTACAGATCTCTCAGTTGACTTCTTTCCACATCCATGTTCATTAGGAACCATACGCCTAAGCTTTTTATGTCCTGAGTATAACCGCCAGCTTATCAAGCACCTAAATCCCAGCATCCCAGGACATGGACATTTGAAAGAAATTGGGGCAAACTGAAATTGCTACAAACAAACTCGAGAATTCTCCAGGTGATTTCTTTCAATGTCCATGTTCATTAGATTAAAAGATTTCCATGCTTTTATGTCTGAATACAAGAGCCAACTTAGCAGTCACCTAATGCCAATAAGTTACTACCCAGTACCCCAGGACATGTACATTTGAAAGAACTAAAGGCTTATTGAAATTACTAAAAACATCACTCTATTAGATGACGTCCATCACATTTTTCGAAATTTGAGATAAAAATATTTGGTTTCCTTATCCTTCAGCATTTTTTATGCCATTTGATAGAAGTGTACGATACATTGCATAGTGGACAATGCAAGGAGCATTTGTAAAGCAAAGTAATCAAACCAAATTTATAATACAAATAATAATCAAACGAAACTTACAATTCAAGTAATATCCAACTCTGGTATGAGTGGGATTGAACGGTCTTGGACCTCAAACTGGCTGAGACCTCACTGACTCCATCAGACAATATGATACGATTTTAATAATATTTTAGTTTGTCACCTTTATCCTCTCTTTCAGCATCCAAATTGGATTTGTAAAGAAACAAAAATCATACAGGACAATTTCATATAACTAAAGGTTCCATATATGTTGTTTCCTAATGGGTGGTAATGACATTCCAGTTTGTAATTACAAATTTTTCCTGCCTTGGATAATCCTTTATAAAAACCTGTTAAATCTCAGCTGCTGATCATTTTGTAAAAGGGATAGCAAGTACGGCTATCCACAGAGATAGATGAGAAAACAATAAAATTATCAGAGAAATGAATCAACAACAAAAAGAGCATAGTAGGCTTCCCTGAACAGTCGTCACAAAGAAATAAAAGGTGATCACAGCATTGACTGACAAAAAGATTAAAACTCAAGGTGTTACCTAATGTCCATGAGAGAATATGCTTGCATGTGATCATGGTTAAGAAGAATAAGAGGCAAAAGATCAACACGTAGTGATTCCAATCCCAACTCCTCCAACATTGTTAGGAATCTCTGTCTAACACTATCACAGCAAAATGGCTTGCATTTTACCACGAGACGAGAATTTGGTACCACACAAAGTATCCTAGCCCAAACTTGTAGTACCTTAGGAGTTATCTGGAAAAAAAAATAGCAAAAAGGAAAAAATGAAGATGAGATAGCACATTTAAATAATTAAAAAAAAAAAAGATGCTTCCACAAAAATGAACAATCATGTGGTTATCTAATTACAGAATTTAGCAAAACCTTTGCCAGATTATTAAAGCTGCCAAATGTAATAAACCCATTAGCAAGTGCAGGAGTTGGACAAACAGGCCCTGCTTCTGGGGATGGTGTGTAACAAAGGAAGCAATCTGGCAGTCGCACCAACTCCTCAACATGCCTGCCAGAGAATAAGAATAGCACGTGATTAAAAATAAGATAAGATTTCACTTGAAAGCAGTAATCTGGAAAAAAGTAACAGATAACCTACTTTTGCTTTGTATCTGGAGGATCTGCCAGTGAATCAGTGATCCTGTAATCAATGGTAGGTAAACCTGTTGTATTTGGGTAGCCAATCCAAGTCACCTAAATTTAAAGTAAACCAAATTAGGATTAAAGCTGCACAACTGCACAGTAATCACCTATGTTCATATACACAACCCACCAGGATTGCACCTCCGTGTCACATAAAGTTACCCTCTTTGAAAAGTGCAAAGCAATCGGCACAGCTCTTTATGCTGTTCATTCAACAATCTCCATGCATGAATTCACATAACACCACAAACATGCATACACGTGGGCATTTATATTCTCCTCACAGCACAAACTTGAAGTGAAGCAAAAAAAAAAAAAAAATTCCTAACACAATATGTTCCTTACTGCACTTCTACAAAATGAAGCCGACCAACATAGGAGGTTAGAGCAATAAATAACTTATGAAGGTCAAATTTCAAACCCTGGCAACGCATCCACTTCAACTGTTGCCAATATGCAGAAAAGTGCATGCGCAATAAAGAGGACTGCCACTTTGAAATAAATTTACCATTTTAATCTCCAGTCTCCACATCTTCCACACATGGTTGCTAAAAGCCAACTATAAACCAACTAATCTATTATGCACTGAGTTACAATAAATCAAAACTATTCAAAAAAAAAAAAAAAAGCTTTCAAAGCACAAGAACTGCTCATAGTAACAAAATGACCTATATAGAAAATAAACACTTCTGGTATTGATGCATAATGATTTCAGCATTTTTAGCATTGTAAAAGCAAAACAATACCAAGAAATCACCAGAAAAAAAATCAAACATCAATCTTGCGTGAATAGAAACTAAGCATCAAGATAATACCATAACAACGATAACCTAACACACACCTGAATAGGAGCTGGACGGCATGCCATCATTCCCAACTTATTGTTAGCTGTATGTCCTGTAAGTTCTACTAAAATGTCAACATTATCTTCTCTAACCATGCTTGCCACTTTCTTTTCATCAATCCCATAGATATCCCTCCATATCCCACCCTTTTTTAAGACCCTCTCCCTAAACCTGATAGTTTTTGCATCAGCCTGCAAATCACAATAAATGTAGATCCAGATTGTTAAAAAAAATTCATAAATAGCATCTCATATATCATACTAGCATTTGCAAAGACACTACAAAACACACTAAACTGAACAATATATGATACTGGAAGATAAAATCACAATACCAAAAACAGGATCTCTAAGCACATAAGATAGATGGAATAAGGCAGTTGGCAAAAACTCTTCGAAGTGGTAATTGAAAACGTTGCCAGTAATGACTGAAAACATCGGTTGTAAGTGGGACAAAAGCACGACAAGAGCAGTATGAACATCAGCAAAATCAGAGACAGAAGCTTGCAGGTTTCAAAGAATAAGCCTCTGCATATATGGCATGAGAAAAAAAATGCAAACAAAAAGTACAAGTTTCATAAGTTGTACTAGAACAGAATCGATTAAATGATTGGCAAAGACGGTAGAGAAGCAATGGTAGGAAACACAGTTTCAAATTTCAAATAACGGTATCAAATATCAAGCATGGTGGAGGATGTTGCATTCAGACCAACCAAGATTGTATCAATTGAAATAAGTAGTAGAATGCCAAACATACATAGTTTAATACATATTTAACTAAGTATAAGATCAGTACTCTTAATGCTGGAACAAGAAACATGAATAGAAAATTGAAACACTACCTTTACAACTGCTGAATAAACCACCACCTTGTAGTTTGCATAGTCATGATAAACAAGTGGGGCCTCAATGAAATACGACACCGAATGGGTGAAATAATCTGGAGATACATATCCAATCACAAGCGGCCTTTCTGGATCTTTTGGGTTGTCCCAAGAAGTGGACTGTGGATACAACCTCATAAAGCGCCTGCCCCAGTCCCTGCATGAAGTTATTTCAGCTCAGATGAAGTCTCACTGTAACCAAACCAATATTTCCTTGGAGTCACAAGGAAGAAAATTTTGATGTGAAAATATAAGTATGAGACTACCTCTTCATTTAAAAATAAGCATCAAAAAGCAAAAGAGAATAACATCACCATTAAAGAAATAACAAGACTAAGGTCCTCAAGAAAATAACCCAGAAGAAGAAACATATCAACACTAGGGGAAAAATCAGTTTTGATAATGCAAACATACAACAAAAAAATCCCAATTTTTCATCTCCAAGATTGGGGCCTGTATGCTCATACAAATTTGAATAAACAATAACAAAAGGTATAAAATGAATAATACAAAAAATCATCACTTCAAAAAGTGGAAGTTAATATAGTTTCCCCAAACGCTTCAACACAAGCGAGCTCTTTATCCAACTCGAAATCTTCTCAAATCACATGGTGCTAGCTTGGAAACTTGCTCATAAACTCCAATAAAGCATTTGTAAATTAGGCTACTTACGAAACTTTAGCAGATGGCCTCATTGAAAGGTCCAAGAAAAATGAAACTGGCAAAAACAGAATGGATTTTGTTTCAAGTCAAAACAAAAAATGCTTTCAAATCAAATGAAACCTGTGAGCCTCAAATAACTTCTCATCATGTCCTTCATTTATGTAGTTCATTGCAAGCAACCGATTCTGCAAAAGGATGGTTACAAACACATAAGAGGTATCCTTATCACTCACACAATAGATAGGATCAGACAACCTCACAACAGATAACAGTAACAACAAATAGAAATGAGTTGTTCAATCTTCCATATTGAATGTCATAATATCTCATTGATCCTGAACTGATAGAAAACCACCAAATGGAAAAGGAAGCAAAATTTTGGTAATTCATATGCTAGATGGATTTTGAAATGTGAAGACTAGAGAATTCATATGCTAAAGATCTACTCAACTAAATCATAATTCCAAGCAAAAGCTTCCTCGGTAATTTCTGAAAACCAAGAGCTTCTTGGGCAATAAGAAAAAAAAAAAATCAGCTCTTAAGTTCACCTAGACAATTGAAGTCAATTTCTTACTCAATTTGCAGGCTAACTAAGGAAATATCATTCCCAATTGCTAAAAGCACCCCATACAAATGATGAACAACTGAGATCTTCTTGTGCAATAAGGAAAAATCAGTTCTTAAGTTCACCTAGACAATTAAAGTCAATTCCATACCTAATTTGCAGGTCAACTAAGGAAATATCATTGCTCCCAATTGTTAAAAAACACCTCATACAGATAATAAATGGGAAAATATATTTGACATGAACCATATGCAGGACCATTTTTCTAAGATTTAAAGGAGACAATTCATAACTGATGAAACATAAGAAGCGCTGTGCATTAACTAAAACAAGATATAAACAGAGTAACAGTACCTGCCCTGCATTGCGAGAATCTGGATCTATCTTGAGGCATTGCTCATAAGCATTAACAGCCATAGTTATATTGCCAGCATCTCTGTAAAGGACCCCTAAAAATAAAAGACATAACAGAGTAACATTTAAGCAAAAAGAAACATAAGGGCGGCAAGGAATAGAAGAAATGTTCAAGTAAAGAAAGCCTAAATCCAGAAGAACAAAAGAAAAAAAAATCAACAGCCATTTGCAATAACAATAAGATGTATTAAACAATTAAAAAAATGACTTAAGCTGAAAAGGAAAAAGAAGAAAAAAGCCAGGTATGGAAAATGCAATCAATTCCATGTGCAGGCAGGGATGTGCATATGTTTCTGATAGAGAGGTGCATGTGTATGCATGAGTGCGTGCTTGTTAGATAAAGAGAGATGGAGGGAGGGAAGGAAACCTAGATTGTTGTATGCCTCAGCATATGTGGGGTTTGCCATGATAGCTTTTTCAATCATGCTTGCAGCAGCATCCATCTTGCCCTGCCGAAAAGATAGATGCATTCAGCTACTATATCAGATATATGTAATTCTAAATAACTTGGTTAAAACTCCATGTTGAACCTGAACAGTGTAAACAACACCAAGGTTGTTCAATGACTGAGAAAAGTTTGGTTTGATTGATAAAGCCATCTGCAAAAATGATGAGAATGTTGCTGATACATATGATAACAATGGCAGGAACTCAAGAGTGAGAACTTGAAATCTGCAGGTGTCATGAATTACCTGATAACACTCCACAGCTTTATCAAGGTTATCTCGGTCTTTGTATATAACTCCTAAATTGTTGCATGCCTCTGCACAATGGGGATTGAAGTGGAAAGCAAGTTCATAAAAAACAATTGCCTACAAAAGAAATTGATTACTTAGCCACAAAGATAAAACTGGCAAAAACTTGCAGAGGTGTGTGACTTTCCATGGCAGTGACAAAATTTGCAAGCTCAATTTAATTTGCAAGTGGTTATAAACTAATCAGCCTAACTGTTCAAGCACATGGACAAAACATACTGTGTGAAATTATTAACAAGTCACTTACACTGTCAAACCTCAGCATTTCACCATAAGCAACACCAAGATTATACATAGCATCAGCATAATGCCAATTGTAGTATAAAGCCTTCTTGTAATATGCAATGCCTTGATTGATGTCCCCTTCCAGTTTAACCTGATAAATATTGTTGAATTAAAAAATCATTCCGACGAAACCAACATCATTCTCATGTTGAAAAAACCATGACAGCAGAGATTCATATCAACTCGTATGAGGAAAAAAAACTATTCTGTTACAATGATTGGTGAAACAACCATTTGTTCAAGTATCTCATTAATTCTACAAGTACAAAATGATAGTTTCTAAAGAAACATTCCGAAAACAACAAAGCAACCAAATTATGGACAACAATAACACTTTGAAGCAACAAAAATAATAAGCCATAGGACAGAAAAGCAACCTTTGTTCCTAAATCTGTCAAAGCTATGGCCATATTATTCTTTGCGATCTCAAAGTTCGGTGATACGGCCAGACACCTAAAACAACAAAATGTTGAATAGTAAGAGCATCAATACATGAATATGACAAGACTATCAAAGATAAGCATTTGTACAAAGCATGGTAGAAATAATATATTGACAACTGATAGACTACCTCTCATAACAGGCAATGGCTGACTCCAAGTCACCTCGGTTTTTATAGATGACACCCATGTTGCAATAAGCCTCAGCATACATGGGCCTCTCTAGTGCAGCCTTCTCATAGCAACTAAGGGCAGTGTCGTATTGCATCATTTCAGAATAGATGACACCAAGGTTATAGTATGCAGGCTGCATGGTAAAAAAAAAAAGTGTTAGACCGACCCTACTGAAAACAAATGAACATAGAAGCAGAAAGTTGTCAGAACAGAAATGAAAAAAGCCATAATTTTACCGCATAGTGGGAATCTATTTTAAGAGCTTCATAATACTTCTGAATTCCCTCCTGTGTATTTCCAGAAAGCTTTAAGCTTGTACCAAGATCTGTTAAAACAATGGATAGGCATTCTGCAGCTGGTTTGTATGATGGGTCTGCTCTAAGAGCATTCTGATATGACTGCAAGAAGCACAATTCATTGAGTCTTAAGCTCAGTTTTACACAAATATATTTACACACATGAAATGCCAGTCAACTACTTATCCAACAACCACATCAAGATCTGCATGAGTACACAAATAATAAAAAAGACAATCCCTGGCAGGAAATTCACAAGAAAATACTGCAAGAGCTACACATTAAAGCTCTCAAGCTGACATAAATAGACCATAAGCAAACAGATAATTCCGTCATCATTACTGCCATAAAACTTAATGACAAGAAGGAGGCAATAAAGTTAGCTCTACCATCCAATGTAGATATAATCTACATAATTGCACTTCAAAATATAAGACGGATTTGGCAGTGATTAGGAAAGGCATCAGAAAATAAAATTTGAGCTTGTAGCTTAATTTTCAATAAACATGCAATGGCTATTCTCACATGCATACAAATATACAGACTCATAAATAATTAGGTACCAAAGTGATAAAAATAATCTTACAAATAACCAGTATGCTGCATCCGTGAGAAAACTGGTTATTCTTAAAATCATTTTCAATTGAAAATTCTTAACATAGAAGAGATGATACATGCAGCATAGAAGACAAGCTGGCCTATAATGATCAGTGACAAGTAATGGGAAAGAATATATTAGAAGGAAAAAAATTTAGAATAATATAAAAAAAAAAAAAAAAAAACCGGGGGAACATAAATGAAAATATAGAAACAAGAGAACCATAATATACAAAAGAAACTAGTCTAGCATAGTGATACCCTATATTTAATAATATTTGCTCCCACACGCAACCCTTTCCTCCAAAAAATCTGTTCCATAATAGAAATGTAATAAACAGTATAAACTCCAACATTATACAGTTTCAAAAGATCCTTTAAAGCTATTTTCATATTTAATGGCGAAGTTTGCTCTTCTAACACCCTCACCAGATGTTATTGAAATTCTAATCTTGTATGAGACAAACTAAAAGATCAAGCATTCTATAATTGGGGATGAGATAAACATCAAATTCATGATGAACCTAGAGTAAGGATTGGGAAGAGCAACAATGGAGGTGTCCTGGAAAGCTGGCAAAAGCAGCCAACCACTTGGGAATATACGAGGGAAAAAAAAAAGTAGGACCAAGAAAATAGTGGCAAACATAAGCTTTCAAAATATTGAAAAAATTTGTACTGTTATATGCTTTAGAAAGTGCATGACCATTATACTAAATCCACGTAAAGAAGAAAGCATGGAAAGTTAGCAAAGTTATATGTTACACCAATAGGAGATCCAAGGCACCATCCAACATCATAACAGCAATAATTGGCGAAGCATGATTGTTATGTTGCAAAGACATAGGCTGATAATTAGGGTGATAAATTAATTGTTATATTTCATAGCTTATCTAGCATTGGACAGTTTAGCTTCCAGGTCATTTTGTTAGGCGCCAATCCAAAATTCAATTGCATGTCATTTGCAGCTGACAATCTTTCTATATAAAATGTTTACTGTCTACATGCACAAGATAACTGGTTATGCGTGATTAAAAAAAAAGAAAAAAAAATGACTCCTCATTGGTGCACCAACTATATGCAATAAATTCCATATCACACACAATATATGTGACCAGTATACAAAATTAATCTGCATACAATCGTACCAAGCATAGACAGGAGTAAGGTATAGCATTATTAGAGAAAAAAAATTGCCCACACCAAACGCATTACATCATACCGATAGGTCATTGCCCCATATACATGGCACAATATCAACCCAACCAAAGGTCCAAAACATGTCACCTACTTTGAGTGCATTATGCCAATATATATGTGGCATTCACCAATAGGATTGGCGCAAGCCAACTGGTAATAATGTTGAACATCACTATAATTGCTTATATTCTTTGCAATATGAACATGGATTAGTTGTGCCAAGCATACCTCTGCAGCATCAACCAGTCGACCCTCCTCTTTGTATAATATACCACAATGCGTGAGGGCACATGCATTTTGGGGATCCAGCTTGATGGCTTCAGAAAAACTATCAAAAGCAAGCCTTCCCATATTCTGCATCTGCAGGCATATGCCTTTTCCAATGTGAGCCTCGACATTCCCATTATCTTTCTCCAAAACACTCTCATAAATAGCAAGAGCATCAACAAATTTATTCCTGGAACGAAGAATGTTGGCATAAGAAAGAGGATCCTTCCCTACAAAACCCTTCACTGATGCTGCTGGTGGCGATCCTGCTGCTGGTGGTGATGCTGCTGCTACAATAACAGAAGACTCATTTGCAGTAGGAGAAGGCTCCTGTGACCCTTTTAAAAAACCATTATCTTCAATTGGTCCCCCCTCTTTCCCATTTCCATTATCTTTCTCTATCCATGCCATCTGCATATATAAATAATTCCACTTATAAAAATATTAATCTATATATATATACCTATTTGTTTAAGACAAACACATATTCAAACCATTTATAAGAGGCTTTTCACAGCTTGTTATATAAAGTCACGAACTTCATGAAACAAAACTGGAACATAACAACAACTCCAAATTAAACATACAAACATTTGGGCACTGCCAATTGAACTAAAACAATCCTAATTATGGCAAAAAAAAAAAAGTCATAAGAGACAAAATTTTTTTTAAAAAATTCCTTTATATCGAATAACAGCAAGAAAGCATGCAGTTGAACACCCTAAATCTGTCACAAAAATAACAACTCCACTAAACAAAGCTACATACTTGAACCCAACTGATAATTTTCAATCAGGCAAAACCCTAATAAAGCACAATCAAACTCCAAAAACCCAGTAAAACCCATTACAAGTAGAAATGAAAATTTAGGGATTTACACACAACTGCGATCGCGGTATACAAAATTAACACACATAACAAGAAATGAACCTTATCAAAAAGAAAAAGAAAAGGGAGAAATTAGGAATTTAACACTCACATTAAAAGAAGAAAACTTTGAAACTGCAAAGATTACCCAAATACACCAATTTGATTAATCGTAAGCAATTAACTCTTAATTGAACAGGTGCATGATAAGCAGAAGAAGAAGAAGAAGAAGGAAACAAAAAAAAAGTAAGCGCATGTTAAGGAGCAGCAGTCTTAAAATGAACACCGGCGCGCCTCTTTCCGTCTCCTACAAAGGAAGAGTGTCTGGTGTCCGATTAACGTGTTGTGTCTCCAAAACCCTTCCCCTGTGAAGAAGAGAGAGCGAGAACAAACCGACACCTGGTGTCCGTTCGTTAATTACTACACACTGTACTTCACATAATAGAGACAACCATTGTTTCTTTGCCCTTGATGTTGTCAATTATTTGCGTTTAAACCACTGTTGGTTTTGGTTTTGCGCCCATTTTTGGAGGGTGGTTGTCGGCGAGGGAAGAGTTGCCCTTCTTTTTTTTTTTTTTATCGCTTGCTTTGTGTTTGTTTGTTTAAGTGCTTATGAGAACTTTTGGACGGGCTTGATCTGATTGGGTTTAGGGTTCGGTCTTGTTCAGGGCTGTTTTTTTTAGGCGAAATTACACTTCATTTCCCCTTTGACTTGTTGAATTTCCAATTGTTATATCATGTACCCATGTCCATATTCTAACATAGACTAGGGTCCACCACACATATGAAAAAAACACGTATTTTTTTTTGTTACCGTCACCTTCTTCTTCTTCTTCTTCTTCTTCTAGCTCTGATGAACGGTGTCATTACTCTTGTCTCTCTATTTCAAGTTGTAGTGATTTTAACTCCATATTTGAAATGTTCGAAAATGGTCGACAACATAGAAAGGATGAACAGATTTCGCCTGCGAATAGAGGCACTTCAGATGAATTTGTAGCACCCAATTGCGCAACTTAGCATAGGATTTGACACTCGTAGGATGGAGGATTTATGTAGTGAGATTCTATCGCAGGAGATGCCAAGTAGGACTATAAAAAGCAGTACTGATGTTGTGCTGATTACTACCAAGAACTTTCGCAGTGGCATAAGGTTTTGGACAGTCAGCAAACATGGCACCTTTTTAGATCAAGGCCTGATGAGTAAGGGCACGATCAGCAATGAAGATCGACATGGTACTACCGAATCTGAGGCTGATTATTGAGCTGAAATTGGCAAGGAGAGATCGGAGGATAGACTCCAGATGGAAGCACTTATGGAGAGCCATAGGAAGTTGCCGATGGTAGGAAAAAGCATGTTAAAACAAACTTAAATTTCTGAGAGAATTTTCAAATCACTGCTCTTCTTTGCTCAAGCATAAACAAGAGTGGGAGCACTGCATGCATGGCTCAATTAAGACTAGCATTTATAGTTCTAAATAAATCTATTATCATTTGTAATTACATGTGCAGGAGGGTCCATATCTTAAAAGTAAGGGAAAAGTTAACAGTGCTATAAGGATTGAAGTTTTAACATGAAGACCATTGTTAATCACGTCAAGGGAATGGGCTTGAAGTGTATAGTTAATGAATTTATATATTATGTTTAATGAACTTATAGTTTTTTATTAATGAACCTATTTCACATTTTAATTTGATGATGTTCTGTTCTACAACCTTTTGAAACTGATGGTTATCCATTTTCAGTTTCAAAAGAGTTATATTTTTTGCAATTTCGTACTGTATGTACCGCGAGATGTTCCTATGATTTTGGCTGATTCAAAAACTAAAAATCAATCCTTAATTTGCAGGCATAGACTTGTGTACTTTGCTGGACGTGTTCAAAATTCTTAAGCTCGTCATGAGCTCGTAAATTTATGGGGTAATAATACTCATATGGACATATTTAATGGCAGTCCATCCTTTCATTACGAAGAAGGTTTCAAGAGGAGCAAATACTATCTCCATGTTAAAGGTTATGAAGTCAACACTGCGAGGGTTAGTGGTGGTTAGGTGTGAAGAGATTTTTGCACATTAGGTGGACTTATAAAGCAGAAGGCGAACAAAACAATGATCAAGATTATGCGGGTTCATTAACTTTTAACTGCAAATTCATTAATCCTTAATGAATATACAAGTGAAGATCAATGAATCTGTAGTAAAGTTCATTGAACTTCACCTGAATGTTCATTAATTTTCACTTGCAGATTTATTGATATGCACGTGCAATTTCAGATCAAAAAAAAAAACTGCACATAACTTTAGAAAATGAATCTATATGCATTTAAAACCACATCTAAGACATTACAATAAAATATCATAACTTGAAACAAACAAACAAAGATTTTAAGAAGGGAACAAGCTCTTCCAAACACCAAGAAGAAGAAGCATAATGATTGTTTTTAGATGTGACCGATGCTCATTACTTTGATTTTTCTAAATACTGTAGGTGCTCAGAGAAAAGAGTGAGTACTGTTGCAATAAGCCATTTTCATTTGATAGATTTCCAACTTTAATCAGATATTACTGGCTGTTCTAAGCACTGGTTCAAATTCTCCAACCTCAGGAAAATTCCATTGTAGCTGCAGCAATTTTCTGCACTTTCAAACCTGTTGTTGAAGCTTTTC